>VMBQ01001613.1:89651-171253 GCA_007657795.1 Dreissena rostriformis
AAAATGAACAATTTGAAAGACAAGCTCTCTTTGTGTCTACCAAAGGAAAGTAATATAAATGATTAGCATACACATACAGAACAATATACTACCAACGTCATGTGAGTCGATGAAAACGGATACATAAAAGTTTTTGTTCAAGATACAATGTCCCCATGTAACGTTCATATTAAATTATTGAAACCATTGATAAAGTATCTCAAAAAAAAGTTTTTTTTTTTTAAACAATGAATTAGTTAGACGTTAAAATAGACCGTATATAAATTGTCGCTCCAGCCAATCAAAGTGTTTAAAGAAACGCGTATTGATTTTATTAGGGAATAGCTTCTAACTTTATTACGTATTCTACTTCTGCAAATACAGAGAGCGGTCAAAGTATCTGACAGAGTGACTGTCAGCTATTAAGCTATTAATATATATGGAAAATAAACAAAGAAAAAAAATGATTATCGTACGTTTACCCTTTGGATTAGTATGCTAATAATAATATACAGAAATAGCTCACATACTTTGCATGGATTATATATGGTTATATATGGCGGCAAATTTAACAATCATATATGTATGTTTCACATCTGTATAAAGATGCAAAACAAGTTGTGTAAAATTAATGCGGGCAATGGATTATTTAACAATTAACATAAGTGTTATAACGCTTTTTATACCAACATACATTATACAAAAATATATTATATTATTATATACATTAGATATATTACATAGATTATTATAGAACGACAATTTGAAGAAAAAACGCTAACGATTCTTACATAGATACATAAACTGTATAAAACAACGTTTTAAATTTAATTTATTTGCTGTTGTAACCCTTAATAACGAATCATTTTGACGGTTATTCATTCATTTCATTTGAACACGTAACATGNGTTAATATGTTTATTAAGTTTCATTCCTGAATCATCAGCTATTTTTAGTTTCACACACCACAAGCTACAAACTGTTTTTCCGGCGTAGCTGTTTAACCCAGCTTTTAATCTTAAACGACCTGAATATAACGCCAGCAGACCCGAATGAATGCATTCGAATATTTCATTGGCTGATTCGAGAGAAATCCCCCAGAACTTTGGCCACATCATTGCTCTGTGTACAGCGTATGTTACACTGTAAAGTGTTATGAATTCCGAACTACTCTCTGCATGCTCATACGACACATAGACACAAATATCGTTCCAGTTACAAGTACCCTTTAAAATCATTCTCGCATAATTTCATGGTCAGTACTCGGTCACTTAATCGTCAAGAAAAGACATAATGGACTATCGATAAACGTTGATAACACAGTATTGCTTTCAAGATGAGGAAACAAACACTACCGAGATAGTTTGGTGTCATGATAAGAGGGACATTGTTAAATGATTTAACAACAAATGTTTGCAGTACTCGGTCAGCCCGTCTGGAAATCGTTCCTGAAAGCCTGCATAGGTTATCGAAATAAACCAATTTGCTATAAATACACAGTTTGACTTATAAGTTTTACTTTAAAAGTATTGTGCTTAGATGCTCCAATTACCAGAATAAATATGTTATTAAAGACATGTCATGCAATCATACCCGCTGGTCTTGAGATACAAATAAATGAAATGGGAATTGTCCCATTACTTAATTGTATTATCGGCTGGTTGGTTTGACCGATTCGTGTATTATATGACATATAAGCCACTTTGGCATATGATATACGTTAGTGCGACTACGCCGACATTAAAGTGCCAACTGAACGCACAATTTAAAGGCAACGGTCTCCAACGCCGTGCTAGGAAGGCGCGATTAAGATCCACTTGATGTTGGCTATGATTGCCTTGTGCCACCCAATGCTCCGCCGTATGTAGAACGTAAAATACACCGCTTTGATTGCGAACTCTAAGCGGCAATGATCTGAAAATGGTAATAAACGTGTCCTCGTTCGCGCTTTGAAAGCACCCGTATTAACTTGTGCCCCTCCCACGCTGCTTTTGCTTTGCCTACGGCGGTGGTCTCGGATATCCAATACTGATCAGACTAGGGTCATACACATAAGCAATTTTGGGGAAATATTCTGAATTATATCTACACTTTAAAAAAAAGACATAGTGCATTACCTTGCGGTCACCCGATAAGGGAGGCGGGCAAGTGACCCATGTGCCCCCTGTCCTTTCGCCCTATGTTTTCTGTTAAATTATAAAAGTTACCAAAAAATTTATTGAGAAGATGCGACTGTTCAATGAAGTATTTTGTTGGTCAATATCAATTTATACCCCAATAGTTAATGACAGCGCATGTTAAGATTTCCATTAACCATTTCCATGAACAATCCTTAAATAAAGACACACAATAGCTTGGAAACAAAACATGTTTAATACATATTAATCATACAATGGGTTGACTGCATTGACAGCTTCAAATGTGGCACTTCACAAACCCGCAACTCAGACGGACACATGCACGGATTCATCTCTAGCAGTGGATGGTAACCCTTCAACGTGTTCAGAAACAGCGTCTGCTGCTGCAGAGTGGACGCTGGATCTGAAGGATTATCACATCATAGAGGAGGTGTCGATACATGCTGGTATGATTTCACTGTTATAATGCCCCAATGGTTAACCATTTGCATGCTGGGAAATTTGTCGTCTGCTAAAATGTTGTCTGCTAAATTTCTAAAATTAACATTTTCNAGTATAGCATTTAACACAATAATAAAGTGATTAATTTTGAAACAATTGTTAAATCAAAATTCTATTTTGTCTTTGTTCGAAACTGTTGTTTTTTCGTGTTGTGTTATCTTTATAGAACAGTACCTATCACAATGGGTGGCATCTGTTGTTGCAAAATCAGAGCATTCAAGGTATGGTACTCATATAAATATTTTACATTGATCCTTTACACGAATTGTAGCTTAAATCTATACACCATATGTGTTTAATTGCACTTAGTATTAAAATAACGATACGTATATAAAATGTATTGAATTTCGTATAATATATATTTTAAGAAGTGCTTGAGGAGATTATTTTAATACTAGTAGTACTAATAACATACAAACAAATACAAACAATTCGTCTGTTTGAATTGCTACTCATGAAAACGGTTAACCTCAATACACGAATACTCTATTTGTTAAATAGTAATGAAATACTAATGAAGTTTTCTACAGTTTGCATTCGCACATCATTTAAAATCCGTTTCATTTAATGTATGTTAATAATCTTTTACGATAAACAGTACATACACAAGTTAAAATTCACTGACTGTGTTTTATACAACAAACTTCTTACATTTGCTTACTTGACAATGATAGCCCGAAGGCGGAATATCATCAGAAGACGATGTCCATACCCAACCACGCAATGATTTGCGTTTTTAAACAAAAAATAATTACATTGTATTGAATAAAATATATTTATTAAGTTTAGCTATTGTACTTTACTTAGGATTTATGAAGGAAGATTGAACACCTTCAAGTCAAAGTCATATTATTCAAATACAAAGTTTTATTAATTTTGTGTGATAATTAATCCATATACCGGTACATTTATGTAAAATATATTTTAGGGAAAATGAAAGAATCATCGGCTGCACTGATAGCGGCTGGTGGTGGGGTAAATGGATAGAAGTACGTATAGCCAGAGATATATGTGTCGCGTTCTGAGAAAACTGGGCATAATGCTTGTGCGTAAATTGTCATCCCAGATTAGCCTGTGCAGTCCGCATAGGCTAATCAGGGACGACAATATCCGCTTTAATGGAATTTTTCTTCTAAATGATGTCTCTTCTTAGCGAAAATCCAGTTTAGGCGGAAAGTGTCGTCCCTGATTAGCCTGTGCGGACTGCACAGGCTGATCTGGGACGGCACTTTATGCATATGCATTATGCCCAGTTTTCTCAGAACACGACACATATATGTTGTCAGGTTAATAATAAGATTCTCGAGTATAATGCACGCGTAAATTATCTCCCTGTTAGTTGTGTGTGAATATTATGTTATCATTTGTAAATTTGTAAATTATAATGGATAATGTGTATTTTTACAAGGTGAAGTTTACCATGACAGTAACGGTGTCAAAAGTAAATATTTACGAATGGATCTCAGAGTCAAATACTGTCGGAGTTCAACAAATACAGTGCTACTTAAACGTTGAAGAACGCTGGGAAACTGTATGGAGCACAACATCACGACCCTATGACAATGGCATATCTGGATTGCGAACATTTTCTCCATACCTGGTAGGATTATTTTCTCGATCTTTTCGGGATGTGAGTGGTTGAGAAGTCTGTATGTGTCGCGTTTATCATTGGCAGTGTATTTTGTGTGGGAATGCAGTTATGTGCGTGCGAGTTTGTGTCTGCATGCGAGTTTGTGTGTGTGCGTGTGTGTGTTAAACATGTCGGAAACGTGGACATAAATGTACAGATGGTAGACCGGTTTCAAATGCGAATGTTTTTTCCCCTTATGTTTCAGACGCAATCATGCTTTTCCAATCATCTCCGCCTGGGTGTCATAGATTCAACAGGAATTGTTTACATGACGATAGACGCTGTCAATGTACAGGCAAACCCAAGTGAGTAACCACTATTTAGGAATCTCTCCATAAACCATGTAAATCAATTCAAGTAAGACAATGCATCCACTGTCTATACAGCGATGCTGGAAAATATTATCTCAACATGAAAAACTATCGATGTTTACCCGTTTTGTTTTCAGAATGTTACAGATTTTATTATAAATTAAAGATCAATATTGTTGTAAACGTCCTCAGATATTCAGAAATACATGAATTTATCCGCGTTTTCTAACGCTGAAAAATAACGGTGAAGATTATTGTAAATTGTCACTATACGGTAAAATGACGTCATTATTGTGACGTTTTATTTTATGCTATGCAGTGAATTAGTTGAAAATACCAATAAATGACAACTCGATCACATCTCTCTAATTCGAGTGAAATAATAACGTTCGTTCATTTCAATCTTGCTTAGAGGCAGGCTTTGGGCACTGTTTTTTTATAACTATTTATGTAATAACTGTCTGTCTGTCTGTCTGTCTGTCTTTATGTCTGTCTGTCTGTCTGTCTGTCTGTCTGTCTGTTTGCCTGTCTGCCTGTCTGCCTGTTGTCTGTTTATAGATTTATTCCGAAGGCGGTCTCATAACTTTTCATTTTACAACATTGACATTTGTATTCCTCATGACCTGAATTTGCGGACGTTCGAGTTGTATCATCCTATGTTAAGAAATACAACAGTTCTGCCCCGTTTTCAACTTAGACGTTTTTAACATATTTCCATTAATTTATTTTTGTGTTGTACATATTCTCCCGAGCGTCTCACAAAAAACCGAATGATAACTTTTGCTTCCATATTTTTAGAGTTCAAAATAACCATTTATTAGTTTGTATTATTCAATTTTATCAACAGCATATATTAAAAATGATAAGAGATATCAACAGTAACATTAGTATAGAAGTATATCTTGATGAGTGGGAAAGCCGTGCATGCACATATAAATCCTGCTTTTATATGTTCACAGTTACTTCCCTTTTTTATGTTACTGTTAAAATGTGTCCATACTGATTTAAATTCATCTACCATCTGACCCAGTGGCATACCAGGTGTATTGAAGATACGAATCTCACAGTTCTAGTCAATATTAAATTTATGTTCAAATATTTGTATTTAATTACAATTTCTGCTAGTGTACCAGGTTCTCTTTCCGTGACACACTTCCCGCCCGAGAGTTGACCCGGAGCTTAGTCGATTTTCTATAAATATTCTCTTTTTGGTTGCTGTGTTGGGACTGATATCTATAGTCCTGGAATCCTCCGAGTTGCGACCCGTTCTCCATCTCTTGGAAGAAAGTCACCTCTACATCATCAAGTTGTAGAGAATGCAGCACTTCTTGACAATAGACTGTGAATAGGCTCTGGTTAATTTTTAGTTTAACGTCTTTGCCATGACAGAACATAACAATTGCCAGCTTAACATAAAACACAATCTTAAATAAATAATAAATCATAAAGTTTTTTTTTTTTTTAAATAACGATAATTACATAGAATCTGTTGGCCGAAATACCAAATGTCGTTAATATAGGAAAGGCAGTTATGAACTTTCAATTAGCTACACGACGCAAATACACGTTGTACCAATTCGTAAACCATCGCAATTATTATCTCGAACCTAATCGTTAATTAAGTGAATATGTTCGAAGCAAAAATGAAATCAAAATCATTGAACATTTAACTTAGAGTAACAAAGTAGTCCAGGATCGACACAAACGTCAAGGTCGGTTTGGGTTGAGACATAAATAACATTTAACCAACTGATGAGATCAACAAAACACAATAAAACAATAAAGCGTCAAATGTTTGACATATTGTCATATTTATGCTTTCTTAAGAACGATGTCATACGAAAATTTGGATAATTTAAATGTGTTGTACTCGGTTTGAAACAGGAACACGCTCGGTTATTCTCGCGAACGAAGATTGGACGTTGGTTTGATATGATTCAAGCATAACAATTAACCTATTGCTTTCAATTGCAGTTATCCCGGCTGTTAAACAAGTTCATCTATATAATAAGTCTCACAAAACTATCATTATGCCTTACATTATGTGTCATTTTGTCTTGTATTATATGACATTCTGACAGACACATAATTATTTTCTTCCAAAATCAAGCTCGGCGGTGTTATTATTAACTTAAATGTAATGAAAACCCAAACAATTTGCATCGCGAGCACCTCATTTACAAATANACCAGGTTCTCTTTCCGTGACACACTTCCCGCCCGAGAGTTGACCCGGAGCTTAGTCGATTTTCTATTAATTCTCTTTTTGGTTGCTGTGTTGGGACTGATATCTATAGTCCTGGATTCCTCCGAGTTGCGACCCGTTCTCCATCTCTTGGAAGAAAGTTACCTCTACATCATCAAGTTGTAGAGAATGCAGCACTTCTTGACAATAGACTGTGAATGGGCTCTGGTTCATTTTTAGTTTAACGTCTTTGCCATGACAGAACATAACCATTGCCAGCTTAACATAAAACAAAATCTTAAATAAATAATAAATCATAAAGTTTTTTTTTAAATAACGATAATTACATAGAATCTGTTGGCCGAAATACCAAATGTCGTTAACGTCAGAAAGGCAGTTATGAACTTTCAATTACATGTAGCTACACGACGCAAATACACGTTGTACCAATTCGTAAACCATCGCAATTATTATCTCGAACCTAATCGTTAATTAAGTGAATATGTTCGAAGCAAACATGAAATCAAAATCATTGAACATTTAACTTAGAATAACAAAGTAGTCCAGAATCGACACAAACGTCAAGGTCGGTTTGGGTTGAGACATAAATAACATTTAACCAACTGATGAGATCAACAAAACACAATAAAACAATAAAGCGTCAAATGTTTGACATATTGTCATATTTATGCTTTCTTAAGAACGATGTCATACGAAAATTTGGATAATTTAAATGTGTTGTACTCGGTTTGAAACAGGAACACGCTCGGTTATTCTCGCGAACGAAGATTGGACGTTGGTTTGATATGATTCAAGCATAACAATTAACCTATTGCTTTCAATTGCAGTTATCCCGGCTGTTAAACAAGTTCATCTATATAATAAGTCTCACAAAACTATCATTATGCCTTACATTATGTGTCATTTTGTCTTGTATTATATGACATTCTGACAGACACATAATTATTTTCTTCCAAAATCAAGCTCGGCGGTGTTATTATTAACTTAAATGTAATGAAAACCCAAACAATTTGCATCGCGAGCACCTCATTTACAAATATAATTTCAATTGTGTACATTTGTGAAGACTTATTTAGTAAAAAGTTACACTGGTGTGAGATGAATACAATCACATCATGCACTGGGATACAACAAAGGAGTCGTGTTCTATAATTCATTGTGTATTATAAGTGGTGATAGATTTATTCACTGGTACAAATCTCACTTATTTAAATGCAGTTGTTGCTAAATCCTATAACATCAAAATGGGACTGACACATGGAAAGAACGAGACGGAGAGCACCATGAACCCATCTTCAAACAGCCTAGCCACGTGGAGTCCCGCTGACAAGGGACCTTACAGATATGTCAGTCTGCAGGCGAATCATCAAACTGAACCACTGAAAATCTGCGAAGTCCTCATCAAAGGATACGCCCAACCAAGGACACCCCGTAAGAATAAGCTAAACGATAACGATATAATACCTTATTGATAAGTCTATTATCACATACTGTTATCTTGTTTTACACGGCGATTACATGTATTTATTTGACAGGCATGCTATAAGGCTTGATACCCCTTGTATGATTTTCATTAATAAGTTTATCTTACACAAACATATTTCCTGCGGATAACAAGAATGGCTGATCACTTATTTTGAAACAAGATGATCAATAAAATACCAAACATTTATGTTCTGGATAAACACAAGTATAAAATATCAAAGTCCCGTTAACGTAGACCACTGTGTTTGTTTTAGAATTTCGTGTTATCACTGGTATCGCCATGTCGAATACTCTTGTCAGTACAGTCATCAAGGTTGTGAGCAAGTTCGAGTGCGCGTCCATCTGCCTTCGCAACATGGAACCAGCGTGTGTGACCGCACAGTTTGATCAGGCCACACAGAGCTGCGCACTGTTCAATGGATTTGATCACACCCATGACCCAAGTAATGCAAATGCAACATTTGTTTTTCAGTTTGCTGCTCGTTTCTTTGCAAAATAGTATTGTAAGACCCTATCTCCAGGTAACACCAATATGTGGATAGAATTGTTAACGAAAAATTAGATACAAATATGTTATTGATCGTTCCAGAATATAAATAACGGATACAAAAACGTATCCTTCAATACAATTCGTCGCATGTTCTAAGGCGCAATGGCAATAACACACAACAATCCTTCGATGTAAAGTATATGCGAATTATTTTTTGTGAACGTCGGTGTTCCCGATTTCACACCGGTATAGCTTATAGCAAGATAGACATGTTAAAGGGACTTTTCCACAGATGTTGGCATGTTTTGAAGTTATTCATTAAATGCTTAAATTTGATCAATGTAAACATTGGGACTAACTAGCTCCATTATAAAACAAGAAAACAATTAAAGAAAGAAAAAAAGTATCCCACACCGTGGCTTGAATCACTGATCCTTGGAGTAAAAGTATAGCGCTTAAATCAATCGGCCATCAGTGCTGATATAGTATGAGTTGTATTTTATACTTTACATAAGCAATCCTCGTAATGTCACAAAATATAACGCTAACAACAGAAACCTTCAAATTATTCAGTCGTTTCACGATTGTAACGCTTTATAATGTTCAGGTTTTTAAATCGTCAAAAGATGCATATTATGTATGTTTTAGAGCGTGGTTAATGTTAAGTATTACTGTTTCCTCGCAAATATCGTTACAAAAACGAAAATGTGCAGATCTGAAACAATTATTTCAATTTATTCAATTAACCAAAACATGAACAGGCCCCTTTAATAGTAAAGTAGGCTAATAAATGAATACAAACTTGCGATGCTGATGTAAAAATGATATCTTGCATTGTTTAGAAGTTTCCAATTAAGGTAGCAGTCCAATCACAAGTGTTAAATTGATTCACCAGCATTTCTTGGGTCAATACAATAAGTTGATACTGTGTTTCCGTCTAAAAAGCTTTCATTAAAAGAATGATATCGCAAACGAGATATGCGTTGGTTTACACCGGGCACGACCAGGAGTCGTGTTCTGATAACATACTATATTCATGAAAGTAAAAATCTTTTTTATATAATTACATCAGTTTCAATGCGTTTTTTGTTGTTGTTGTTGTTTTTTTTTTTTTTTTTTTTTTTTTTTTTTTTAANACAAATTATAAGTGGAAATACATTTTTACTTAACCAATACAATGATATTGTACACCTGTTCTTTTCTGAACCTGATATATTTCACCTGTATTATCTATTTATGTAAACGAACACATTATTTGCTGACAATTTCTTTAACAGATAACCTATACATTGTTTTATCTTTTGATCTTTTATCAAGTAAGTAGACGAAAAATTACTCTCATTTCAAAGTCGCTTACCTAATGTTTTAAGCTTTTTTGAATTTTATAACAATTGTGCATGATGCATAAAGAACGGATCCGTTTATCGNTTTTTTTTTTTTTTTTACAATTTAGAGAAGTATGTTTGCGTTGTTTTAATTCAATGTTCTATTTTAAATAAATGTTGTGCTTTACCATCTTTTTTTTATTACTATCAGAAAATGTTGTCGAGTAAATGAATAAATCATATTTATAGTATAGGATTTTGTTTATAATCGTATTGATATGACATAGATCTGAATATGAACAGTTGTACAGCATGTCAAGAAGCTAAACAGATTATTTTTAGATTCAGTTGTTGAAATGTTTAAATGTGTATAAATTTGATACGTGTACAAGCAAATGAAATAAAAATATTAAATATTAACTTTAGATAACAATAAGATAATTGATGGCACTATTGCTCTGTTAGTAGACCAGAACTTTTCGATAACTGAGAAATTACTGTTTGTAAAGAACTTGTCTTAATTAAATTAAAAAGTGTTGTTTTGTATCATATATATTTTTAATAAATGTTATGTTTAACCATGTATTTTGATCACTATCGAAAATCTTGTCGAGTGAATTTATTAAACAGATTTATAGTAATATTTTATATGTATAGTTATAATCGTATCGATACGACATATATCTTATTTTTAACAGTTTTACAGCATGTCAACAAGCTAATACCTTCGTCTAAGATTAAGTTGTTAAAATGTTTAAAGGTGTATACATGTGATACGCCAACAAGCAAATTGAATAAAAAGGCCATACAATACTGAAAATTAACTTCATACGTATGAACTGCAAACAGATAATTGATGGTAATATTGCTTTGTAAGTAGACCACAACTGTTGCAGAGTTTAGACATTACAATTTGCAATGAACCAGTCTTAATAAAAATAAAATTGTAGTTTTTAATATATATATATTTTTTATGTAATTGTTGTAACCGCATTTGTGCTATTGTATGTATTAAATGTCCAGTTGTTTTACATATATCTTATATAAACAAAACTTGAAAAGAAGTCTCGTTCAATATAATCCATGATTAGTAGAATCTCCGAATGTTTAAATGGAATATTAAATTGTTTACATATTTTGTCAAATAGAACTTATACTCGTTCTTTGAATGGATGAATATCCCTAAACACTTTCTTAATCAGACTGTACCGTGTGATCAGACAGCACCATGCGAAATATTGATTAGATAATCGATTGTTAGATTGCTTTTAATGGAAAACCGTTGTGCAGGTAAAAATTGAGTGATCGTGTTTAAGATACTCGTATTTCTGATGCATGTTGTGATGGCATTTAAGTGTAAACAGTTTTGCATATTTGAAGTTTTTTTTTGCTTGTTGTTGTAATAAATGTTCTCATAATATTGCCTTTTTCATATTTTGTATTTGAATTAAAACACTAACTTAAGTCGCCTTGTAAAAGACATCCCATAGACATTCTAGAAGATGGCTAGAAAGTCTCGAGAGAATAATTGATCCATGAACGCATTGCAAAAACATCGAAACGATTATATAAAATCATTCCGGCATGATTTGGAAAATAAGTTTTCTATTGGAGGGATACCTTTAACTGACAACGAGTGAGTGCGTATCGCGCAGTAAAAAGTGTATTTCTGATTGATAAAAAAACACTAATATCTACTCCAACCATACTTAAATACATTTTCGGATATATAAGGTGCACAACGGGTGAAGTCTCGACGTAAATCAACGCGTACACGTACACGGTGCAATACTAGCCGGAACCGTGCGATTGTGTTTGACAGTCCACTACATACAGGACTTACCAAGCCAAGGACGAACTGGTGTCTACAGGAATTCTATCAATTTGAACACAGTACTAAGTTGCAGGAGCAAAATGATATTTTTAACAAGGCTGAGCCATTCTGAAGTTAGGTCATTGCATGCAAAGAAGTATAAATTCTGCTTTAATTACAAACTCGTTATTCATTACACAAAAGCAAGTAACTATAACCTACATACCAAAAGATAACATGTCGTGATGTTATCTGAAAAATCTACGACCATTACCATTATGTCATGTTGTTTACATATAGCATCAGAGTCGTTTGAAAATCGATTAAAACAGCACTAAATTTCCGAAGAGCAATGGTCAAATGTATTCAGAGATACTTACAATTGAAAACTAAATTACCTATAATCCTGGGCGGGGCAGAAAGCTCAGGCGCACAATTTGAACAAACGTTGTGGAGGACCTCTAGATTCTGCTGCATATCAAATATGAAAGCCTTGGCCTTGCGGTTTCAGACGATAAGATTTTTTTAAGGTATTCCTAGATAAGACTATTTCATGAAACTTACTCAGAACACGTCTTCTAATCATATCTCAGCTGTTTTAGCCAGTTTATACCCCAGGGTCATAGTTTGATCAAACTTTGCTGACAAACATAATACGATGCTACATACCTAATATTAAACCTCTGCGCTTGGCGGTTTCAGAACAAAATATGTTTTAAATTTTCATCATCAAACATGTTTTCGGGCCCGTTCTTATATAGGGAGCAGAATTATTTTATCAATTTCGATAGAGATCAATCCAAGAAACATTCATGAGAAGTTTCGTCGAACATTGCCCAACAGTTCAAGAACAGACGTCATTTGAAGACAACGTTTACGAACAGATAGACACACGGACGGATGACGGAATTCATCCTAAAGGTCACCATAAGCATGTTGTGCTCAGGTGGGCACACACAAACACACAACTTAATTAAAAAAAATCAGTTTGGGACTGGAAGCGATATGAACAAAAACAAATTGTCTTTTCTTCTTTTTTGTATTTGCGTAAGGCACATTCAAGGACTCTTTTTTTTTCTTTGAATCACGATTTAGGGAAAAGCCCACAATTAAATCAAAATCATTAGGAATCCGTGATTTTTTCCGACAAAGCCCGATTACCTATGATGATTACAGATTCAATTAAATTCTGAAGTATGAGTTATATAAAACATACTGATGTAATACGTCAGCAAGACATGAAAGGCATATTACAAAAAATACCATACACATATTGCAAATTTCTTTATTTTGTCTACGACTGTCTTAATGCAAATTAACAAACATTAATTGAAATGACATTCTCAGAAACTTCATCAGCATGATAATCCATAGATATTCAGCAAAATCGTGAATGGTAGCCTTAGAAACGCAAAACAGAAAAGAAACTAAATGCAAAAAAGTAAAGGTAGCCGTGCTAAACTGTTTTTTTTTTTAACTATTGCTTTCAACATATGTATTCATATACTAATTTGAGGGTATAACTAGCTGTTTTCATATTCCAAAAAAGGATATTTTGAGATTGAGCATCAATTGTATACTTCTTACTGGTAATTGAAGAACAACACGAACACACGTCAATAATATGAGATATAACCATTTACAATGCAATTGTATAATATTCCATTCAAGTCATTAATACATTGATTTAAATAAAACCATAAACTAACAGACCGGCAATATTTCTTTTTTTGTTGAAAAGCCTCTTAAAGTGCTGAAAAGTCTTTCAATGGCAAATCTTTAAAGGGACTTCACATATTGGCAAATTGACAATTTTTTAAACATGGTCATATATTTATAAACAAGAGCACCGCATAGCGGATGCCAACGCTCGGCTTGGTCTGCAGTTTGTTTTTTACCTTTGACCTTGAAGGATGACCTTGACCTTTCACCACTCAAAATGTGCAGCGCAACGAGATACACATGCATGCCAAATATCAAGTTGCTATCCTCAATATTGGAAAAGTTAAGGCCAATGTTAGTTTTCGGACGCCGCGGACGGCGGACGAGCTGGCTATGACAATACCTCGGGTTTTCTTCGAAAACAGCCGAGCAAAAAAAGAACTTAGATAGCCCTAGATCGCTCACCTGTTCACTGGTGCATGATCAGTTTGAACAAAGGGGCCTGAACTGAAAATTTGTGTTATGGACCACAGCCTGATGTCACATACCAAATATCAAAGCTGTGTGCTTTGTGGTCTAAATATTTGTTTATATAGTTATTAGGCTATACAATTCAATATAAAACATTTCATCCCAACAACAACAGGCATGGCCGATTTCGACAGGACGATTTGAACAAATTTAGAGAGGCCCACTATATGATGTCACGTGTTAAATATTACACTTTTGGCCTTGTTGTTTCAGAGAGAATTAAAAATGTATTTCACTCTATAATTTTATAAAAGCCATATGACCCTGGTCACGGCCAGTTTTGACACCAGGGGCACGATTTGAGCACACTTTGTAGAGGACACTACACATATTAAATCCCTGATCATTTCGAAATAAAGGGAGACGTAACTTACTATACAAGTCTTTATAATTCATGTGACCTCTAGGGCCTGGTTTGACCCCAGGGGCATGATTTGAAAAAAACACACACTTTTATAGGACAACCATACGATGTCACACACCGAATATTAAACCCATGACCCTTCCGTCCGAGAAGATATTAACAGCTTCATACTATCAAGTCTTTGTCATGTCATGCCAGTTTTGACCACAAGGGCATGATATTAACAAAATAAGTAGACAACCCTTATATAATGTTACACACCAAATATTAAACCACTGACCTTTCCAGTTTCAGAGAAGATTTCTTAAGTTTCACTTTTTAAAATATTGTTTTTTAACTGTGGGGACTTTTATATGCAGCAGACCAAAACCATTTGATCAACTTTGAAAGACGGTCACCAGAGGATCATTCTTGTGAAGTTTTGTTGATTAATCTGCCAAGCACTTTTGGTGATTTCATTAAAATGACAAGTTGAATCAGTAGCTCAACCTGCATTTAACAGGTAAGCTTAACATGCATACAATATATATTCAAACAAGAGAAATAACGCTAAACAAAAGTTGTGTTTTGAAGTATCTATAATCGTCCATCAAAATTCAAAATAATAAAATAACAAAAGCGTTACACCATAATTTAGATAATATGTATATTACTTACATAGAGTTCTAAAAACTCTAATGCATTATAAGCATGAATAGCTCATTTGTAGTGCATTAGATTTTGCACCAAAAGGTCGAGGGTTCAAAACCGATTCTTTTGCAAAAAAAACACACTACGTTTTGTCTTGATTTTAATAGTATTTTTCAAAAACATTAAACTATGTAATTCCCAAGAAGCAAAATAAACATGACTGTTTTATGAACATGCTATTGTGTAATATTTGAATGCCTTCAAACACCCTACAGATGGCTGGTAAAGCCACAAATGACATACATATTTCTGATAGATGCTCATTGGACATATACTGTACAACATTTAATTTATTCCATATTTTCACCCATAATCAAATTGCATACGAAATTCATAAAAACACAGCTATATATACATATATGGAAATTAAACAACTAAAATTCAGTAGCTTCTTAAGTTTCAATTCACAATACATAATTATGTTTAATAAACTATTGAAAAATGTCTATATTGCACATTGATGGTTATTTTTATAAACATGATATTTACTATACAATAGCAGTAAATAGGAATATATTACTTTCTATCTAAGATAGGATTTTTGTGAATGTGATAATTATATATGTTAATATATATAAAGGATATTGATAACAACACAAAATTTGGAACAATAGTTGTGTGTGAATGATGTTGAATTGGTATTGTAAATGGTAGGATTAACATTTCTAAACATGGTGGATACACAACACTTATATTTTTTTTGCATTATTTGCCAAAAAAACGCAAGTTTATGCAAATTTCGTTGATCTATATATATAAACGTATATATATACGTATAATTATTGACAATTAAAACATAATCAGTCCTTATTTAAATATATCAAGCATACTCAAAAGTAAATCAAGACAAGATCTGTGTAGCACAGTGTAAATTACTTGCCATGAAAACATATACATTATCCATGTTACATGGAGACTATCTCATTGAGCTGAGACTTACTTCAACCCAACGCACAGTCAAAATCAACAAAATTCACAAGGGAGTTCACATGTCAGACATGTTGACATTTAAAACATTTCCACATGTCTGCCAAAACCAATGGTATATTTCAAAAGATCACTCAAACTTTCCAAGATGTGTTCGAGACATACTGAAAACATGCTCACGTAAAAAGAAATCAAGAAGGCAATGGGTCCTAAGGCGCTCACCTGAGACCATAAGGAACTAACCTTTTCTGACAAGACGGGAGTTTAAAATAATGAAAGTACTCTATGAAATATAATTGTTTAATTTCTAGGTCCATTTTCATTTTTGAACTCGGCTGAGATATCTTTAGAACAAATTTTCTAACCGGGTTTATGAAGATTGAACAAAGAACTATAATTCTTTAGTTCAAACATGCTTTTTTTTATTTGACCTGGTGACTTATGTTTTGAGCTCCCATTATCCAGTTTCAAACTCAGCCCAGAGTTCATTCGGACAAATGTTCATACAACGCTTCATTAGGTTTGGCAAATAAATGAGGCCATTAGAGCGTTAACAAGGCTTAACTATAGCCACATAAGGAAAACGGCCCCGCCCCCTGACGGCCATGTTTTTCAACGAACCGGAACCATTTTCGAACTCGGCCCAGATATGATTAAAATAAATCTTCTTACCTATTTTCATGAAGATTGTACAATAAATGTGGCTTAACGAGTGATAATAAGCTTTTTTTAAATTTGACCTAGTGAACTAGTTTTTGATAAAACGTTAGCCAGTTTCAAACTCGTTCAAGATATCAACTGAACACATGTTGTGACCAAGTTTCATGAATATCGGAAATAAATGTGGTCTCTAGAGTGTGTGTTAATAAGGCAATGCTGACGACGCTCGACGCACAAAAGGCGATCACATTAGCTCAACATGAGCACGTTGTGCTCACGTAAGCTAACAATATGATACGCAAGAAATGTTTGAGTTTAAAAAGTATGCACACGTGTATACCTATCTATTGGTAAGCCGTTAACAGATACTAATTAACCGTTATTTGTCAAGTTAAGTTACATGGAATCAACGCAAACATCTACACATTTTTAGTTTAATATAATACAAAAAAAACGAACAATATAGCACATGATTTTGTGAAGCTTGATCAAAAATTAAAAAGTCACTACATAATAAAAAGATGAGAGTATTTAAACACATAACGGAATTATAATTATAACAGCATACATCCACTACATATAACTGCGGTGGATTGGGTGTTACAACAGGTGACCGAAATAAAATATGACAGGCGTCGCCGTTCTTTAACTTACATTTAGAGCAACATGGAAACCAATATATAAATACCAATTCATAAAAAAAAGGTTTGATTTATTAACAAGAAATTAAACTCTAAATGTTTTCCAAACAGAAACAACGATTCCGTAATGTGTTTAGTGATCGAACCTGACACTATCCCCAAATGGATAGGTCCAGATTATATCATTATACTATTAATCCCATATTCAACAATAAATAAGCAACGGCTACATTAATTGTATATGTACACAAACTTGTATTGTCACCCCTAATTTAACTGCAGAACGTAAGTTATTTTGGTTACGCAATGTAGGGTAAATGCCTAACGATATAATTGCTTTACTCTCCATGCTTATTCGAATAGATGCGGCTGTCGTATTGTGTTGGCGTAAGGTCTTTCTTCTGGGACTCAGTGTTCGCTACATACTCGTAGTTTTGCTCTTATTTGTGTGGCACATCTTTTAAGTAAGTGCGGTTTCCTCATAGCATTCGGTCACTGGACCAGCTATAATCATTAAACCCATGTGTTAAGAATTTACAATTATACTAAATATAATATTTATTTTTGACTGTTTAAGAATCGCTGCGATTTGTTTGGAAAACGGTATGGTATTTAGCAGGTATTATTTACATATTTAAAACTTGTTTTACTTATAAAATGGCGTTTTACTCGAATATAAGCAATTTACAAAAATATGATTTTCTTCCAAATATTGGCAATTTGCAATTATCGTCAATGAGGAATGTCACAGTGAGAATGATAAAACTATAAGGTCACTAAGCACTAATTAGGTTCTTGGGACTGTTTTGGAATTCGTACAATCCACTATAGATACAGATTTCTGGTAATATCACAGTACCTGGTGTACAATAGCTGTCGAGGTCCATTGTAGGTGTTCTTAAACATACAAATACAAACAATCAAATAGGATTGAGATGTATACTATAATTTCAAAACAAAACATAACCATTCATACTATGTCATCATCATCAACATCATATTCATTATCATCATACACATTGACACCGACATCATATAACGACAACGACATATACTGTTATCATCATCTTCATCTACAGCATCATCATCATATTCATCTTTATTATCAGCATCATCATCATTACAATCGTCATCAACGACAACAACAGCATCCGAATCATCATAATATTTTTTTCTTTTCCTTATTCTTATTAACCCTCATTATCAACAGCAACATCATCGTCTTCATCATCATCATGATCAGTACCATTATCATCATACTCATCATTATCATACCACTATACTATCGGTCCTTGAGCAAAACTAGCGGTATCAAATCTTCTTTAACAACATGTAAATTAACTCTAAATTAATACAAACATCCAAGATTGTGCACGTTGAGATGTCTTAACATAATTTAACCTCGTATTCACCTCGTGAATAAGGGTTTTGATCAGGTCAGGGTTTTATCACTATACCGATTATAAGCGTTTTATTGTATGTGTAAAAATCGCGAAAATATGCCGTTTGCTTAGTAAGGTAGATTTCGCTCCCATCGAACACGGTTTTAAATACTGGCGATGCAATTCGAAATCATCATTTTTCTTCATATCAAACGTTATTTTTGTTTTCAAAACAATGTAATATTTTGTAGCAAAAAAATAAATTGACATATTCCAAATAAGAACAAATATGGCTTAAGAAGATGTAGTAACAATCGACACCTTTTATATAGTGCAACCTTGTTCAATTAATAGTGATACATATAAATCACGGTATGTGCCCGCTTACCTAGTTTTCGTTTTATCCTCGTATGAATTCTTAAGCAAAGGCTGTTTATCTATAAAAAAAAATCAACAGTATATTTCAATATGATCAGTATATGCATTATATACTGTACGTCAAAAGTATTTAATGCAAAAGGCAAATTATACTTTGCTTCATAATTTATTTAGAAATTGTTTATAAATGTCAGTTAAATCTATAACTATAATTAACTATAGTTTGCTCAGGTCCGAAACTTCTTTTTGCGTTGTTATTGAATAGTTTTAATACGTCCGTTCGTTGTCTGTAGAAGTATTGGCAACTTCAATGCTAAATTTAGTATTAAACTGTATACAAAACACCCAACTGCAAGCTATAGTATTCTTTACAAATACATGACTTATCTTGCAGACACTTCGCCAAACTTCTGCCATAGGTGTATAGCCAAAACCCTTCTTGGATCAACACCTTTTTAAATATTAGCACAATTGTTAAGTACATAACTCTTTTCAAGGATATGTTTGGTCGTATTACCTTCCTTCATACGGTATTTTCGGTAAAGAACAAAGGTCAGACTACAGAAGATTATGAGACCGGAACCACCACCAATGACGCCCGCGACAACAGAAGCAACTTGCGCTGAAATGGCATAGATGGCATTGAATGTGTTGCAAAATTAAACAAATAAATATAAATATACACGAAGAGATTGCCAATAAGTGATGTTTTCTATATGAAATTCTTACTGTGGGTTGCAAAAGTTGGGCGTTCCAAAACACCCATTAGCTCAGCAACATAAAATAGCATTTGTTCTCATGATACTATATTTGGAGTGAAGGAAGAAAACAATGAGATTTTTCTATCGAAATAATATAAAAAGTAAAACAAGTGATGTGTTTGTGAAACACTATGTCCCTTTTTGAGCGATTTTGACCCATATATTTGACCTTTGACCTTGACAGATGACCTTGATCTTTCACCACTAAAAATGTGCAGCTCCATAAGATACACATGCATGCCAAATATCAAAATGCTATCTTCAATATTGCAAAAATTATGGCCAAAGTTAAAGTTTGTGCAAACTAACAAACCAACAGACAGGGCAAAACAACAGTCTACACTGGGGGACATAAAACAGTATTTCCCATGTATTGACGCGCAACTTCATCACTTAACCACACCGCTTACTCGTGATGTAGGACAAGATAAAGCAAGCGGCGGGAGTTGCTATTTAATAGCTTGCAATAGTCCTTAATATATTTTCATATGTTGTCTAAGTAACAAGACACAATTTACACCATTAGCGATCCTGTAGATCGGTAGAAAACGGACACTGATGTGGAACTGTTAGTTATTTTTTTTAACTCAGTGCCATTTTATTCGCAACTAGACTTAAGTTTGACTTACCAAAACAAACCAGTCATCCATCTCTATAAGACTATGTATATCAGACTTGTACCGAAATAAGATAGTGGTGCCTGAATAAAATATCAACAGATTTAGGTTTAACCATGCTTCATGAACTCGTATGTCAAGTACTTCTTATCAATTTCCCGCTATAGCATAGGGAATTGTGGTTGCTTTGATGTAATGAACGACACCTATTTCATAACTGAGTCGAGCAGAACCGTGGGATTCAATGTATTGTGTATTTTGTTTAAATTAAAACTTCATTTGAATCAACTGCACGATTATTATGGTGTGAAACACATGAAACATGGTTGTTTTTTTTACTTGACTTTGCGTGCTCGAACAGCAGAAATCAAATTAATCTATGTGTGGAATTTGCCCAGTTAGTGTCAGATTGTTTTTCATTAGTTTTCACATGTAGATCCGGTGTGTTCTTTTGCTCGAGTGAATGCATGTAGTGTTTTCTTCATATATGCCATTTTTTCAATGCCAATTATTTTATTAATTATTAATAAGTATTTTGTGTTTCGCTTTTCGTGGTTGTTTCAAAATGTTTCCAATTAAATAATTGTATTTCGTCTAAAAATACTTTCATTCACTATTCTGATTGTGTGCTGTGCCTGGTTTGGTTGGGGATACATGTTTCCTTGTTTCGGCGCAGCTAACGCACCCAGGTTTGGACCTTTATTCACTTTTATCAACAGGCAACAATATGTTGGAGAAATTCCCAGCCAGTGGTCAGAATAAATTACTGATTGTTTTCGCATTTTTTAAAACTAAACTAAACTAAGTAGAAAACGATATATTTTGTGTTTAACAAGTGCTGGATTAGCATGTGAACATTTTTTTTTCTGGATAATCTGCGCTGTGGTATATAGCGTAAGATATACCGTAAGGAAAGCCCAACTATTTGTTGCAGATTGTTTACACGATACTTAATCATAATTTTTGATTGTTACGATTACCTTATTAGTTTCACGAAAATAAGAATCCAATTCATTATGAACTAAATTGCGTTGAGAATAGATGCGTGTCACTCCTTCTCTATTGCGATATTTATCTAAACAAAAGTGTATCCCTAATAAATTATCGCGATTTACTGGTTTTTCGAGTAGAATAGAAAGAACCGATCGATATTGAGGTCAAAAAGTCTGCTGAGGTCAAGTTCAGAGGTGCTTGAAACATAAAACCCGTGTCAGCAAAATATCCAAAGAGCTCTTTTAACAAGAATCATATAAATCAGTATGCTGATTAGTCATGAGTAAAAGAAGACCCCTATATATCAAAGGTCAAGGTCACGGGGAGATATTATAAAATAAATTAATAACTGCACATATTCCGACTTCACAGCACACCTTTTTACAAGCATTTCAGGTTCATAAGTAGCATTCTGGACTACCTATAGTTCAACTTATCACAAATTCAGATGAGACATTTACTGCTCTAAAGACCAAATGGACCAAGATGTATCTTAATGTATCTTATAATGTATTGTTTGATTCAACCGTTATGTAAAATACAGTCGATATGTGTCTTTAAAACAAACATAAAAACAAGCAGACAAGTGCAGAGGGTTGGATTCTGATATAAACCTTTTCTCAAAGTAGCACCCCCCGTTTTGTTTTTAATTAAATTTAATGTTGAAAAAATTAAATATGATGGCGGCCGATATAACACTTAATACATTGGACGACCACACAGGCCCATCGTTCAACTGATTCATATTACCGCCTTGACCGCCGTGACCTTTTTGGTCTGAACCGCCTTGACCGCCCTCGGCTTTTTTGTCAGCAATCCATAGATCCACCACGTATTCCAGCACCGACAGAGGCAACGTACCATAACGCAGGACAGTGTAGTGGAAGTCGGCTAGATTGAACTTGCTTCCTTAAATTACACTATTCTTTCAACGTATGTTTGAATGAAAACGACAAACAGTCAAGTTGTTTTGCAAACTATTGTTATCCAAGTAAAACAGTGTGTATCAATTTTAATGAAACCACCAGTCCAAACGACGCATGAAAGTATAATGGTTGGTAAACAGTTAATTTTGGCAGTCTATTAGATGATTGTGTTTTTTTTAACAGTTACAACAACGGTTGACTCAGTTACGATAATAATTAATAGTCGTTGAAATTGTTAGTTTACCTAAACTATCAGCAGCCTTTTTCCTGAGTTCCTTAAACTTCAGTTCTCCGATCTTGTAGCCGACGGCCTGCCCCGGCCAGGTGGCGTAGCGGTCAATCTCGTTTGCCGCTCCGGAAGGGGTCATATACGTATAATTTAGCATGTACTCGATAGCGTGGTCCCTTGTCCAGCTGATGAAACATAATGTACCAATAATAATAACAACAAATAAGATATACAACGCCGAAGTTCATTATGATGCTTAATAAGCAATCGTATACGGATCAATCATACAGGGAGCAACCAGATTAAAAATTGATCTTGAAATATTAAATGATGATAACGACAACTGTAAGCGCAAGTTTTCAATACTAGTTGCTCATAAAGAGGATCACTTACTTGTATGCGTGGATGCCTGTATCTACCACTAGTATTACCGCTTCTCCCATCTCAGAGCTATAACGACCCAGCCTAAAAGCATTCATACATGTTCATCGTAGTATAATTTGCAAAAGGTTGTACGCATTCTCTTTGAAAGAATGCATACGCTAAATGTTGAATTATGCACAATATTACGTGAGTGTCTTAAATGAGTAATTTGCTTGTTTACACGATTTGTTTTCCAGTTCTCTATGGGATAGTCTCATAGGGATATGTGGAAACAATCTGACGAAATGAACCTCTGTACCGGTTTGTTTTCGCAAAAGGTATCACAAGCGATCATGATATCGTTTTGGTTTCCTCATGGAATATCCTGATTTAGTTATGTGACAATAAATAAATCTTATCTTATACCGTGTAACTGTATATTTTAGTAATAGCTATAACACTAGACCATTATACGGTTAGTTACTCTAGTAGTTACTTACATTTCGTAATCGTCATGGTAGAGGCCCATTTCTTCTCCAAGAAACTCCGAATATAGAGCCCATCCCTGAAAAACAACAACACTATTTAAATCAATTGAGATGTCAACCATTTTTTAACTTTTTCTTTTTAACCATCGAAGCATGCAAATTATGTTCAACAACTTAAGATTAAGCCCATAATAGTGTTTTTGTTCGAGAAGCATAACATTCGTTTTATTTGTACTGTTTATTGTTTAATGAGGATTTGTTGTTCTGATTTTCATACCCTTGATATAAGGATGTTTTGTAATTAATACAACAACATAGCTGCATGTTCTTATGGCGAATGTGCTCATGAAACTTTTTGATTGGCAATAATAAAAAAAAAATGTTTCGTGTTTTCCGCACTTTTTGCATTTAATTATATGCGACTCAATGAGTATTGCATGGAAAGTACATTTTAATACACACCTAGTATTTACTGAACGTACATTTAACATACTATTATATATTTATTTAATATAATTAAACTCCATTAAAAGAGTCTGGAATCTTGAAGCACACTCATTAACTGACCTCCGAAAACGCGTTGAAGAACGGGAAGAAGTATGGTGCATTGTAGGAGATCCACTCGAAGTGCTTCATGAATGGCGGGATGTCAGCGAGAAGACCATAACTTTCCTGACCATGAAAAACAGGAATGAGGCTCCTTGACAGCATAATGTAGAGCATATACAGGACTTTTACAAGCAAACAGAAAGTTGGATCATAATAAATCACTATTGACATAACTGTAACAAATAAAAACAATATAATGCATTTGGTATATAAAACATATATGATCGTTCAAGTACATACTCGCTTACGCTTACGTTTGTATTGCAAAACTAATTGGTTACGCCTAAGACATCAAACGATGGCCAAGTTATTTAACAAAGTTACATATTTAACAATTTAACAACTTAAATATGTGTTTAGTTCATTCTAAATTATAATAATAGAAATTGCACACACACAACTTAGGCACGAAACAACAACACCCACCATGATACATAAGAGGCCTGTTTAAGCATGCTGTTTTATTAAATGTGAAGAATCACGGACTCTAGAAATATACGCTCCGTGGAAGAATATAATAATATTGCAGAAGCAGATTCAATGATTTCTCATCCACATTGTTCCACAACACGAATGTATAATGTTATGCATGCATCAATTAATATTGACTTTGTAGCATAATTATATTTAAAGTTATTATAACACTTATGATTTCACAAAGCTATTATCACCTTCAGCATTAAGCATACTAAGTATATCATAGCAATAAAGCACGGAGTTACAATACAAGAGTCATGCGGCACATAATTATGCCATAAGCAATATTTACTCTGATATAATAATCAGTTTTTAACTAGATTGTATTTCATAAACAATTGCATTTCACAAACAATCATTTTACTTTACATCTCATAAACAGTCCTGTCACTATATGCTTCACCTCTCACCAACACAGTCATAGTATCAACTATTTCATCTCACAAACGGTCATGCTTCTTGGTACATACTTTCTCATAAAAGTATTTATACTAACTACTTTCCACCTCATAAACACAGTAGTGTAACTTCATACTTTACATTTCATAAACAAAAACAGTGTACTAATTACTTCCTATTTTTAAAAACACATTCATAGCACTAATTGATTCACATAAAAACAAACATGGTTACGGTTCGCATTATTTCCAATCTCATTAACAGTTATGGTTCTAATCACTTTGCATAAGACAAACATAGCCATTAAACTTACTGCTTCCATTTTACAAACACAGTAATGGTACTCAATCTCATAAACATAGTAATGGTGCTAATTACTGCACATCTCAAAACACAGTCATGGTTTTTTCCGATCGTATAGACACATTAATTACATCCCATCTCATAGAAAAAGTCATGGTACTAATAACTTCCCATCTCATAGACACAGTCATGGTACAAGATACTTCCCATCTCATAGACATAGTCGTGCAACTAATCTATTTGCATCTTATAGACACAGTCATGGTACTAATTTCTTCCCATCTCGTATACCCAGTAATGGTACTAATGACTTCGCATCTCATAGACACAGTCAAAGTATTAATTTCTTCCCCATATTAAACACATAGTCATGAATTATGCAGTTATCTATTTCACGTATAATTTGTGAGTTTAAATAAATACCACCGATAAATCTACAAATAAAGCATTTTTCGAAAGAAAAAAACAAAGGTTATTCCAATATTTATGTCTCATACATATTTCACAAAATAGCGTGCTTTTGTATTTGATACCATTAAAATAGACCTAAATACCTGAGTACTTCACAAATTCTTTGCAACTTTACCTCTAACATGTTTTTTTTTATTGATTTTGATACACGTTCAACTAAATTCATAGTAATACGCACATAATTTCACTATTTAAAAATATGTTATGCCCCCATACATAGCTTAAAAGTCTTTGGAAACCAATAATCTAAACTTATAATACAAGATGATCCTGACATTTTGTAACAATCTACTCCTATTGTGAAACAGTTTCTAACTTTGCATCAGTAAAGATTTCAATTAACTTGCAAAATAACAACAAATTAAAATCATTCAGCAGTGTTTACAACTCATTTGTAGATAATTAACAGCGTTACAAATTAAATCACATCTTACCTCCACAGTTATCAATCAAACAACACCCCGCCCCATCTGCAAGGTTACTGACTAAATTACATCTCATCAGAATTGTAACCTTCTGATTAACATCCACTGGCACAGATACAAACTGAATCACATCACTTCTGAATGTTTACCAAAATATAAGCATCCACTGACACAGATACCAAGCAAATCACATCACACCAGGATAGTAACTAACTTATCATTATCCACTTGCACATTTAACCAACCAAATCACATCACACCCTAATGGGTACCAACTGGCTCATAATTCGCCAGCACAGTTACCAACCGTTTCACATTTCAACAGAGAGGTAATGTACATATTCGCATTTTACCAGAACAGTAACCAACCAAATCCTAGCAAACCAGAATGGTTATCTACTGATTAACCTTTCACCAACACAGTTACCAACCAAATCAAATCGCACAATAATGGTTACCTTATGATTCACAATGCATCAGCAAAGTTAAAAAACAAATCACATTCCGACTGAATGCTAATGTACTGATTCATATTTCACCAGAACAGTAACCAATCAAATTGCATCACACCAGAAGGATTACCCACGGATACTGATTCACATTTCATCAGCAGAGTAACAAACGAAATAACATCACTACAATGGGACCAAACAAACCACAATTCGCCTGCAGGGTAACCTTTTAAGCCCCATCACAGCAACAGAGACATTGGCAGAATTTAATACGAATACACATCTTTCCAGAAAAGTAAGTTATTTATTGACCAACTAATTCACATCTCATTTCAGTAACAAAATAGTGTTTATAAAAACCATAATAACAACTAAATTATTGGCACGATTGATACTATTTATTTCTTGAGTAATGTTATGTTTTAATGAGCAAGTACAACAGAAAAATGTGAATGTATTTGGAAGTAAAGCATTACACAACTTAACATTTTAATCATGACAACCTATAATGCATTTATTCTTTCTGGTTTCTAGCTAAACAAATTATTTTGCATTCAGAACGAAAGTAGAGGTCGAAACATTGAACACATCTCTTTGCAATTTATTTCAAATTCAACACGCTTTTCTGTCATGAAGGATTACGTTTATTCACTTAGCTTAATAGTTTAGTGTGAATACATTAATGTATAAAACATCATGTAAATTATCCATGAAATGCTAATTAATGTTGTCAAAAAATGATCACAAATGTGTTTGTCAGAAACACAATGCCCCCTACTGCACCGCTTTGAAATAAAATTTCCATATTTTGACTTAAAGTTCCATATTTTGACCATAAAGTTCCATATTTTGACCTTGAAGTTTTGGGACAGACAGACAGAATGACAGACAGACAGGCCAAAGACAATATACCCCCTCTTCTTCGAAGAAGGGGGCATAATAAAAAGATACACATGTTCAGTTAGAAACAAATTTAAGTGAAGATTTGTATCAATATTGTTTTTCTTAATTTTCATCAGTTACATAATATTATCTGTATCGAAGGTTTTCTCAATACAAAAACACTTTATAGTGTAAATGCATTCCTCAAGTATTGCAAAAAGTTTCATTTATAATTCCTCTAAATATCTACAACCTGAATGCGAAAGATTTCTAAGAAGCACTTCCCTGCACAAAGAACCTTTTGGCACTCAAAGTTAAATTAAATTTTAATTAGAGCCTAGGAATAAATTTCAAATTTACTTTTAATTTCATTGACTGGAAAAATTAATATATTTTAATTCATGATATGGCTGGATGTTGCGATACAAAATATACAGAAAGTCATTTTCTGATTAAATATCAGTTAGAATCCTTCCGCCGTCACCCATCGAATTGTGCAAGCCGTATTTTTGTTCCTAGTGAGCCATACGTTCCTCAGTTATTAACCCTTGAACTGTTTATGACGCTAGCAAAACATATTATATGTTTGTGAAGCAAACAACTTCTACCTTTCTCAAGCTATCAACTTGAATCTCGAAAATTGTCTCCACCATAAAGTGTAGATGTACAGATTATTGTCATTGCTACAATAATTAACTGCGGAAGTGAATCCAGTTATATCAAACACTTGCGTGAAAAATTCACCTGATTGTGATGACCAGGCAAGGCTTCGTGAAGTGCAAACGAAACCATAGAATATGAGGGACTGAAAAAGAAACGAGTCCATGTTTGAAAGAAGTTAAAGTTTGAATGGACCATAATGGCCATACATAGATACGTATTACATATTTAATAAGCTTTATTGTAAACTTGCCTTAAAATTTTCAATTTCCCAGTAATATAACTTAATATAAATTAAACACATTACACTTGTTATGGGTATTGGGTTTACATTTTTCTGAACTTTACATGATATATTTCTTATCCTACTTCTACATTTATTTCGCGAAAGTGGATATATTACAGGAACTTACTTATCCTGGGGTCTGAAGAGGTTTACATAGAAAATTCCAGGTCTTGATCCGTCGGCCGATCCTGCCCGGTATTCTCCACTTGCTCCGTCCGAAGCATAGGCTCGAACCCTGTACAGTAAGGATAGTGTCAATGACGTCGTGTGACAAGAGTGCACTGAAATAGCCCCGATACCGATAGCTTCAATGTAAAACTATCCCAATTAATTCAGTTTAATTTAAACTAGACATATTGTCTAACAAAGCAACTATTATCAAATAAATGCTAATTCAGGATAACGATTATGGTATACAGCGCTATGACTTGGACACAATTTCCGCGTTCCATTAGTGTTTATGGACTTACAATGATAAGATCTTGTGTTTGATATAATTTTGAAATTAGTTCATATTTGTTACGCTCTAATATAATTATGCAGATAAATTATTACATCTATAATTAAGCTTGTTTGTGTTACGACATCGTCTTACTCAGTAGATCTAGGTTTGTGTACGCGCATTAGACGCAGTGTGGAGTATGTATTTTATATTTATGATAAATTTTAAAACAAAAAAAATGCTATTTAGTGTTAAATAAGGCGCACATTGTTTATGCCGAATACTCGGAGTTATTTTCAATGTTGTTTTAATATGTTATGAAAATAATAAAAAGTAGTTATAGACTAAGCGTTACTCTCCCGGTATTATTGTGATGTATTATTCTGAAAACAGTATCGCGGAATGGCCTCAACTGTTTGAGAAGCAAGGGAAATTCAGATCAAAAAGACCCTTACTCTAGCGGCAAGTCTGGGAGGTGATGGAAGTATTTCGGCATCAATGGCTTAACTCGCTCGAAAATAATTTTGTTGAAATTCGCTAGGGCATCCGTCTACAAATACAAGTTTACGTATTAAAATCACGCTTAACATTTGTATCCGTTGACTATTTGCATGTTTTTCGTATGAATTAAATGAGGATACTAGGTAAGTGTTGAATACCGATAAGTTTATAGCAAAGAAAATATATACAAAGAGCACTGGCGAATGCTTCAGGTTATCTTACAGAACAAATAAACTAATCTGTAATCGACGCTTACATGGTTTAAATAATGTCCGCATTATTTAAGTTGTGTCTTTATTTCCAAAGAGAAACAAAACAAAATGGCTGAAAACAACACTATAACATCAAATGACATCGTGAAAATAAAACAAAGGACGCCACGATTCTGAGCATGCTTACTGTATTCAACCATGCACAAACATTATCAGATGGTTTGTTATTTCGTTAACAAGGGTATGATGTTGCGAAACATTTTTGTATCAAAACATATAATGTATACATAGTTGATTGTGGCATTGTGTCAATAACTATGAATATATGGGTAATCGTTACCAGATACATAACTGTGTGTTTATCGGACAATATGTATAAACTGCAACAGTTTAAACAAAATTAATGTTCATGTATCAGTTCATTTATTTGCAACGTAATCTATATAATGTAGACATAATAACATAATTTGGATTAAATTCCATAATATTTATTTTAAGCTTAAGGTAATATATTAACTCACTGAATTATAGATGATAAACTTCGGGTCACTTGACATATTGGCAAACATCTCTGATATCTTTGTTGTGTTGGGAAACCCTATGTTGATCATTTTCTGAAAGAAAAACAACTAATTCAGTAAATCTACTACTTTACGTGTCTATTTAATAGTATTCTGTTATCGAAATAGAAAATGCTTTATAGTGTAGTTAGCGGATCATGCAATCATTATAAATGCTACAAGTGCAACAGCAGCTCTAAATTCGGAGCACATAAAAAGATATATCTCTACCTATGTTGTTTTTATTGTGCTCGTGGATAAATTAACAAAATTCAAAACATCTAAAAAAATAACCATCCTTTAATCTGTTGTAAATGAACGAAACCGATCCTATTTTAGTGAGTAATTGAATGGACTCATCTATTGAAAATATTCCCATGATCTGATATATTATTCACTGAATGCAAGCTAGTCCCGTTGTAACGTTTGAATGCTCATTAATTATATTGTAAGCTATATGTGAAAGTTGGATAGTCTGTATCGCATTTGAGAAACATGGAGGGCAACATGACTATTTTTCCATATATAATTACACTTTTTCTAGTTATTGTTCACACGAATTGTGTAGGGATTGTAACATATTTTCCTTGTGCTTTTTTTTACTTAAAAAAGCCACTGCCTCAAGATTGTTTAAAGGCGTATAAGGTTTCTGACGGCATCGTAATATTCAATGATACTATATCATATATGTCATATTCAAATTGTAATGTGTTACCATCTCAATCGTAATTACTTGATATGACCAAATATGGGGTTATATTTCAATATTAAAAACGGTGTATAACCTAATATATGTACATCAAATCATGGGACACACAAACTTGGGCAAACATAAATGAGACGATCAATGTTCGTGTACTATTAATTAATACGCTAAGTCTCCCGCATCGCACGCGATTGATAATTGATTCGGAATTGTATATTGTGTGAAAAAAGAAACGACATTGGACAAAAAGCATACGCACCGATTGTACGTGCAAGCCAATCTGTGAAAATAACCAGGTACCTGTCTAATAAGCTTCTCGATACGGTCCACCTCTTCCAAACCTTTGTCATACACCTCCTTAGCCGTGATGTCTGTGGAAGTGTGGAACCTCAGACAGGCTTGGTAGTTTTCTTTTCCTCGCGGTAAGCTACCTATCCCGAGACCGGGGCGCGTTTTGGGCATGTATTCCTGGAAGGTTATACGCCAAAACATTATTTTACTATTCTTCTCAAAAAAAAGATATATACTATATATTTTAACAAGATATATACAATATTATTTAAAAAAAGATATATGTTATATTTACAGACGTGCGTTTTATAATGCAGAGAACATAGAGCACTTATAAAAAATATGGAACATAACTGCCAAATCCATTTTTATACAGCACAGCATAGTAATGTTAATGTATTATGACGTCAAATGACGTTGTTCATAAGGATGTCGTAAACGACGTTTTATAAAATATTATCATTATATAACAAATAATGTTTGAATTTTCAATAAACATGGCACAGATACCAATTTAATATGTTGCATACCCAATAATATTGTCACATCATGTACCTATTTATAAATTGACATTAAAATGACTGATAACGCACACACTTACGTTGATTAAAAACTCCTTGACGTTTAGGAGTTTAGCATTGAATGANAAAAAAATATATGTTATATTTACAGACGTGTGTTTTATAATGCAGAGAACATAGAGCACTTATAAAAATATGAAACATAACTGCCAAATCCTTTTTTATACAGCACAGCATAGTAATGTTAATGTCTTATGACGTCAAATGACGTTGTTCATGAGGATGTCGTAGACGACGTTTTATAAAATATTATCATTATATAACAAATAATGTTTGAATTTTCAATAAACATGGCACAGATACCAATCTAATATGAACCTATTTATAAATTAACAGTAAAATGACTGATTACGCACACACTTACGTTGATTAAAAACTCCTTAACGTTTAGGAGTTTAGCATTGAATGAACTAATTGCATCTTTAAGCCGTTTATCCATCGCCGCCCTGAAGACAGAAACGACAGTTATACATAAATTCTGTTAGCAAACTGTATATACTACAAATGTTCATACTAATGTCTATCAATAATAATTATTAAGAGCACAATAAACGTCACTGTAAAATTAATACTTATTTTTCATGGTATCATAAATAATATATAAAACTATGTTGGCAATTCATCTTAATTTTTTTCAGTAATATAAACTTGTAATGATTAAACTTCAAAGGAATGCGACAGGAGGAATCTATGCCTATACCAAATAATCACAAACGGAATGCGGCAGGAGGAATCTAAGCCTATACCAAATAATCACAAAGTTTAACTTAATTCAACATGATACTGTGTACATACGAATTGTTTCCCAGAATGCGCTTGGCATTTTCTTGAAATGGTGAATAAAGCGCCGATTCGTTTGGTGGTTTAACCATGCCGTCTATGTTTCCAGGAACACGTGACTATTAAACATATATGATACCATGTATAAAATTGCGCATATTATGTTTCAATTGCTGTAGGTGTGTTTGGTATCGGAAAATATTTGTAAGTCATAAAGACATGAATTTTGCATGTTTTAAATGCCAAATCATTTTAGGTGGAAAAAGCGATTTCAATTTCACCAACTCGCTTTATGTAATTTTAACAGAAAACAAGAAGCCCCTTAATGGACATGCAAATGACCATTTGTGCTCTTCAAAGAGTGCAACTGCATACGCATGTTACTCACAACTGAGGCATTATGGCTTGTGTGACCATTGGCAATGGCTCTGCGACTCAAGTTTATCATTTCCTCCATCTGAAATTAACCCACATATGTATACATATAGTGGATGTTTATCGCAAAATATCGCACACAAGTCCGGAAGAATTAAAAACATTTAAATTGTTTTTGGCCATACCTGTTGGGGCCCTGCTTCAATTCTTTGAACATAGTTCAAAACGTCGCCTTCGGTGTCAAAAGGCTGCGTTTTGACAAACATGTCGAGACCAAAAAACCAGAGCTCCAAGAAGTTTATTGGGTTCAAAGGCTGATAGCTGAAATAACCAATAAATCATGCAAACTCGGGTTGGTGTTCGTTAGGTTATAATACCAGGGCTACACAAAGTAATTAAATATTTAATTAAATATGTTTTAAACCCGTTTTGTACTGCATTTAATCGTATGACTTCGACAGAGTAACCAAATATTTATGTCACAAGGCACCGAAATACTCTTTTATGCAAGTTTGCGATATGTAGTCAATGTAGGTGTTAACATGCATGCAATACACTTTAATAAAATATAAATAAGATAAATTATAATAAATGAAAACATTATCAAACATTCCATATATACATGCCGCAATTAAGCTATCAGCACTTCTGTATACCATACGTCTTTACTTGAGTTACAATATATTAATAATGCAATGTTCATACTCCTTCCATTCATATCCATCTCGCACGGTTTCTAGGATGTTTTTTAGGACTTTGAATGAGATCAGCTTTTCCCTTGCCAGAGCTGAACTGTTCACCCAAGATAATCGTTTTAAAAAGTCGTCTACTTTCACCTAAAAAAAATCCACGACTTATCTGTCTATGAAAGTCTAAAATTCGGTTTTATATTCAGTTATATATTTTAATGATATTTAGTGGTAATGTATACAAAATATAATATTATTTAAATCAAACGTCTATAATGAAATACGTAACGCGAAGGATAAGTTAATACCTAAACTACAATATTTTGTTTATGAACTAATAATGAATTAATATTTTCAATATTGAAACATTAAAGCCTTAGTTACAGTTAAAATACAAACTTTAAAATAAACATTTAAAATATAATTTTTAATGTATAAACTATGCTTTAGCGATAAAAAAAAGAATGTTATCACCTTCTATGAAGAAGTTTCTGATTTCGTATAAGCCTTTGAAAATGTAGTTTATTAAAATTATTTGTTTATGTTATAGTGTGGTGATTTCCACAATGTCCACGCTGTTCATGAGGTGTTAAAAGCATTGATTGATTCAAAGTTAAGTTCATGAAACGATGCTATTTACACTTCCTTTTCCGGGAAACTATGTAATGTACCGTTTACAATAAAATGAAAATAAAACCAGCCAAAACAAATTATGTCAATGATATTTAAAGATAATTTAGTCATAATGCTTAAATTTTTATTTGCAAAAACGTGTTTAACATATTGGTGGTTTCTTTTCCTTGCGTCACCTTGTGTGTGGTTTTAAGTTTTTCTTACTACATGCACTATTTCCGGAAGAAATTATCCATGCGTTTGTAGTTGACCATATACGACATGTCAGAATGAGTTGGCAAATTATCGGTGTATATACCGGTGGTACATTTTGGCAATGGGATGCGAAATTCATGCAATTTACTTTAAGACAACCAACACAAGGCAAAGTAAAAGCAAAGCAAACTGCGACATAAAACTGTGTAGCAAATAATAACTCATATCAAATTATCAATCTCCCTCTCGAATACCTTCATATCCTCGAGCTTCTCATATGTGTACGAATCAANTTTTGACGCCATATGACCCAAATACAATCCCAACCCCGATTTCATCAATATAAACATTCTGACCAAATTTCATAAAGATTGGATGACAACTGTGACCTCTACTTTCTACACAAACAAATTGTTGACGGACGCACGCACGCACGCATGACAGACATCACACGATCACATAAGCTCACCATGTCACTTCGTGACAGGTGAGCTAAAAATATCAGAATATTTTTTTCTCAATACCTGTTGGGGCCCTCCTTCAATTCTTTGAACATAGTTCAAAACGTCGCCTTCGGTGTCAAAAGGCTGTGTTTTAACAAACATGTCGAGACCAAAAAACCAGAGCTCCAAGAAGTTAATTGGGTTCAAAGGCTGATAGCTGTAATAACCAATAAATCATGCAAACTCGGGTTGGTGTTCTTTAGGTTATAATACCAGGGCTACAAAAAGTAATTAAATATTTATTTAAATATGTTTTAAAACCGTTTTGTACTAGATTAAATCGTATGACTTCGACAGAGTAACCAAATATGTATGTCACAAGGCACCGAACCACTCTTTTATGGAAGTTTGTGATATGTATTAAATGTAGGTGTAAACATGCATGCAATACACTTTAATAAAATATACATGAGCTAAATTATAATAAATGAAAACATTATCAAACATGCCATATAAACATGCCGCAATTAAGCTATCAGCACTTCTGTATACCATACGTCTTTAATTGAGTTACAATATATTAATAATGAAATGTTCATACTCCTTCCATTCATATCCATCTCGCACGGTTTCTAGGATGTTCTTTAGGACTTTGAATGAGATCAGCTTTTCCCTAGCCAGAGCTGAACTGTTCACCCAAGATAATCGTTTTAAAAAGTCATCTACTTTCACCTAAAAAATTCACGACTTATCTGTCTATGAAAGTCTAATGATATTTAGTGGTAATGTATACAAAATATAATATTATTTGAATCAAACGTCTATAATGAAATACGTTACGCGAAGGATAAGTTAATACCGAAAGTACAATATTTTGTTTATGAACTAATAATGAATTAATCTTTTCAAGATTGAAACATTAAAGCCTTAGTAACAGTTAAAATACAAACTTTATGATAAACATTTAAAATATACATTTTTAATGTATAAACAATGTCCATATACGACATTTCAGAATGAGTTGGCAAATGATCGGTGTATATACCGGTGGTACATTTTGGCAATGGGATGCGAAATTCATGCAATTTATTTTAAGACAACCAACACAAGACAAAGTAAAAGCAAAGTAAACTGCGACATAAAACTGTGTAGCAAATAATAACTCATATCAATCTCCCTCTAGAATACCTTCATATCCTCGAGCTTCTCATATGTGTACGAATCAAGCTTATCATTGTACTTGTAGGTACCGATAGAGGTGGAAAACTCCTTGGAGATTGAAAGTCGCCATGCCCAGTAGTCGCCGGATACCTTTTCAACGGTTTCTGTGAAACAATAATCTGATTAACATTATAGAAATAGATCTAGNGTGGTACATTTTGACAATTGGATGCGTAATTTACTTTAAGACAACCAACACAAGACAAAGTAAAAGCAAAGTAAACTGCGACATAAAATAATAACTCATATCAATCTCCCTCTCGAATACCTTCATATCCTCGAGCTTCTCATATGTGTACGAATCTAGCCTATCATTGTACTTGTAGGTACCGATAGAGGTGGAAAACTCCTTGGAGATTGAAAGTCGCCATGCCCAGAAGTCGCCGGATACCTTTTCAACGGTTTCTGTGAAAAAATAATCTGATTAACATAATAGAAATAGATCTAGTCTCTCACTGTGCATTGTCTTGCCAAGGAAAAACATACATCAATAAAAGGTAGTTTAAACACTTAGTTCGTATTGCATCTATTTATAGTACAGTATATAACAGATCCATAATCTGATCATATTGGAATGGTATAATAATGCCAGTTTTGCTTCTACTGTGTGGGTTTTGTTTTGAATGTGTATGCTACCTACAAAACCATATTATCCTTACATTGTACACGGGATGTAATAAAATGTATTACACTGTTGTATTGCTTCTGCATGAGATGTGGTCATTCAAGCTATCTGAGCCATCAAAGTACATTTGTCACATTAAGAGTACCGTACTTCTTTGATTATAAAACCGGTTGACTATAAGACGGGCGCCCCCACTTTTGCGTTAATTTAGCCGTATTTTGTATCGACCTTTTTATAAGACGGTGTTAAAAATATCCACATTTTGTTCTTACAACAAAGCCAGATTTACCTTCAAATTATGTAATCAAACTATTCCAGTACACAACGTTAATTCCCCAAACCCAACTATAATCAGAAAGAAACTGCCCTGAACCGGTCCCTTCTTTGACATATGTGTGGAATTTTCTAAGGAGCTATTATCTATCTGCCGACCAAAGAAACTATCCTTTCGCACAGAGTGACAAATTTGGCACTTGTGTTATCATTGACTTGTCTTGAATTAGTACACCCCTGATGACACCATGTGGTGTGTACGGACTACTGGGTGAATGCAATAAGATAAACAAAGGGTGTATTGACAGTCATGTAAACAGTTTGTTCACTAATCANAGGAAACTATCCTTTCGCACAGAGTGACAGATTTGGCACTTGTGTTATCATTGACTTGTCTTGAATTAGTACACACCTGATGACACCATGTGGTGTGTACGGATTACTAGGTGAATGCAATTAGATGAACAAATGGTGTATTGACAGTCATGTAAAAAGTTTGTTCACTAATCATGTAACTTGTAACGGGTAATAGGTTTTAACACCTTCCATTCAGAAATCTATTAACAACTTTGTAATAGTTTAGGATGCTCTTATAAGACGAGTCCCCAACATCAAATTTCCCGTCCTATAATCGAAGAAGTACGGATTGTATTAATCAGATAAGCTAATGATCTTTTAGAAGTACGTTTAAACCAGTTTTAGATCCCTCGAACGTCTGATAGGCTTGTCACTATCAGACAATACTAGACAGACTCGTTTAGTCTCACGATTAATTATAATAATTTAGCTTTTAGAAAACCACAAACGAATTTTTTATTATAATTTGTATTTGCTAGGACACATTTTAAAGCTTTTTTTATTTGTTTTCAAAGCGTCTACCTTTAGTAGGTACCTTGGTTTTCTATTAATGTTTACATGTTTTTTTCAACCATCGTTTCCCAAATGTATATCTTACCATGTTCAGCTACGCAAAACAGAGTCAATCACATTATTTGTAGTGATAATTCCTTCTTTAAATAAGAACAATTATAAAAATATAATTGTTTTTAAAAACAAAGATGACTTGATAATTTCAACGTTTACTGACCATTCCGAACAAGTAGAGCCGCTGTCAGGAATATCAAGTATTTTAGCCACATCTTCAAAGTTGGAATGTTGGAAAGGAACTGAAATAGGTTTAACACATATATAAGCTATCCGCTAAACCCCCCGAAAATTAAATTAAAAAGAACTTCCGAAAAGATATTAAATATGTGTGCAAGTATCGTCAATAAAAGTGTTTTAGGTGAAAGGTTGTGTTATCAGTGGACATGCGTATACGGGAGCTGACTGGGTTTAAGTGAGGTTAGTTGGAACTGACTTCCGAAATGGCGCCGTTTTCTTGATATTTGCCAAGGAGTAGAGTGTATTTTCACCCGGTAAGCCACTTAATACTTATATTTCTGGTCACAATATACTAAAAGATTTCCTACACAAATTCAATGTAAANGTTTAAATGAGGTTAGTTGGAACTGACTTCCGAAATGGCGCCGTTTTCTTGATTTTTGCCAAGGAGTAGAGTGTATTTTCACCCGGTAAGCCACTTAATACTTATATTTCTTTACAGTGAATACGCCATTTTGGCTATACGGTGTTTGCGCTTCACTCGGATTTTTGTTTTAAGATCGTAGACGTCCGAACAAAACAGTTATTGAAGGAAAATCGTCCACAAATTTGTTATTTTAATACTAGTACTTGACATTCGAGATTTTGGATGTACGAATATCATTTTCTCTTATAATGAACAGTATTGTATATGTTTACAATAAAATATAACATAACTCACGATTATTTTATTTCGTCGATGAGTTGTTATCTCTATTAATTCATTTCATGCCGAATTATAATGGTTGAACCCCCCTTTTTGGAAGTGATTCGCCTTTAAGCAACATATAACATTTGTACTAATATATATATTTGTTTAAATATTTGTTTTTATTTAAAAACAAATCATTTAAAATCACATTTAACAGCAGAGATTCCAAATCTGACCTGTAAACGAGCCCCATATGTATTGCCAGTGCCATGAAAATTCAGCAGAGAATACCTCTTCCCATTTTTATATTCTTGAGTGTTGTTTAAATGTGCCATTTAACTTTGAAGAAGCATAGTTAAAAAGCACAAGACAATTAATCAAGGCATCACCTATGAACATTTCACGAAGTCTAATGGCTCCTGACTGTCCATTTCAATGTTCAACTTTGCAGGGCCCTCGTTTGGCCGTTTTTGGGGCCGAACCCCCTTAAAATAGTATACTTTTTTCCCCTATTTCAGCTAAAAATCCCCCCCTCCATTTTTTTTTTTTACTTTTATACCTATGTTGCCAGCTGGTATCGTGCTATTAACCTTTGATTAAATGTATATTTATGTAAATTATGTAAATTACATTAAAATATAGCAATTTTAAGTGTTGAATTGTTGGTGAAAATATCTTCTAAAATTCCCCTTTTCGCCCAAAACGTTGCGAAATTCCCCCCTCTAAGGGCCCCGGCCCGAATCCCTCAATGTGTACCAAGGACCCTGCTTTGCATGATCTGTAAATGGGGCAACTAATGGCAGAGACTCCTCTATTGAACACATCTGATTGATTTTTAATCGCCACTTGTTTTTGAAAATTAAAAGATTTTATCTCCAAATTAAAAAATAAATGCATTTTGCCGTTCTAATCATTTTTTTTCTCCAGAAATCAGCTTCATATTTAATTAATATATTTTATTTTAAGGTAATAGACAGCATTTCCGTGGATAATCTTTTTTCAGAAGTTATTTAAAATTTATGAATTTACCTCTTAGGTGACAGACAGCAGTTCCAGTTCCATTTCATTGACGAATAATGAAAATGAAGCAATGATACACTTCCTTTCTCTATTGATGCGCTTGATTGGTCACTGATTGAATTAACATTGATAATTCAATCATAGACTAATCAAGTATATCAATAGAGGAGTTAAAGGTAGCAGAATAATCCCCCCAGTATGAAATATACTGGGAGGAGGGTATTAGGAGGAGAAAAGACTAGGGGGAGAAATGTCCAAGGGGGAGAAAAGACCAGGGGGAGAAATGATCAGACACCATTTACCTACATAGTTATACTCGACATTTAATTAAAATCTAAACATAGATCAAAAAACGAAATTTGTTTAAATATAAAAATGCTATGTAATATGGTGTATCAGCTTAACTGTTAATAATTTGAGCATTATTTATATAATATGGATATTCTATTCTATGCAGTACTTTAGTAATCAAACAAAGTTTAAAAAATCTGGACTGTGATGTTAAGACATAAACATAGATTAAATAGATTATAGATTAGCAACAGGCCACTATATTATATTTTGCAAACATACATCTTACAGTTATTATGTATTTTGATGTTAGCACATATGATTGTGAAGATATTTGTAAGGAAACGTGAAAGCAACACACATACTTTCCAAAAACTGAGCACAATTGTTGAGGAAAGAAATCCATTATCCAAGTAAACCAAACAAACAATAAACATGTGCATATTAAAAACATATTTTATTTAGCCTTGAAACAGGCTTGAATATTCGGCTTTATATAACATATAGTCTATAGTATAGACTTGACTAAACCTAATTCATGATAATAATTATTTTTTCCGTGGTCATACATGTTATCAAATAATGACCATATACAAACTTGAAAATACCACTAATCCGTTCATATATAATCCCTTTTAGGTGGTATTGCTTTGTTTCTGCAGTATTGTTTTTTTTTGTTTTGATTGCCGAAATCTGTAATATATATTATGTATTTATTGGCAATAATTTATCAAGGGGAAGTAACTCTGAGAATGGAATCTGCCTGGCCAAGGTTACAACTCACGAATATTTGCAACATCTCATTTTATTGATACAGGTAAAATGTATGTTATATTGTTAAGAACACATACTTGTTTGAAATATGAATTACTTTAAATAGTTGAACACTGATGTGTTAATATTATATCCGGTGATTTGTAAGCATGTGGTTTTGAGTGTTTTGCAGAAATTCGGTCTAAATGCAAGTGTGTTCGCGAATGTGCGCGTAGGCGTCAGTTAAATGTGTAGTTGTGTCAGTGTCATCATCGTCATCATTACAGTCACCTTCACCGTCCCCGTCCCCGTCATCATCATTATCATCATCAGCAGCAGTGGCAGCGTCGTCGTTGTCGTTGTCGTTGTCGTCGTCGTCGTAATCGCTGTCCTCATCGTCATCGTCATCGTCATCATCATTGTAATCATCATCATCAGAAGCGACAGCAGCAGTAGCAGCAGCAACAATATAATTGTAATAATTATTTATAAACTTTTTATTATTGTTATTATTATTATAATTATAGTTCTTCTTCTTCTTCTTCTTCTGCTTCTTTTTCTTCTTCTTCTTCTTCTTCTTCTTCTTCTTCTTCTCATTATCCTNGTAGTAGTAGTAGTAGTAGTATAACGGCTACACCTGATCAACACGTTTCGATTAAACCGCCTGTGTGCCATATGACAAAATAGTGTTCAGCCAGGCAGCTCCAAAAAGTACATTGACTGAAACCGACGACTGAGGTTCATCTATAGTTTATGTCTGTCTGGCTGGTAACTATTATTTAGCCCGAAGTGGGTTTATACATTTCTTATATTGTACCGTATTAAGTGGTTGTAATTGACTGTGCTTGATATTTTAAACGAACTACCAAACAAAACGTTGGAGGATATATAGTTTTGATGCATGACCTGTCACTGTTAATCAAAGTTAACCATCTTTAACATGTTAAAATAAACATCAGTCAATTTTACTAATACAAGTCACAAACAGTAAAATGACTCATCACTCCTAATTTTCACGAATTTTGGTTTTGTAATGTCGTAATGAGCCAAGATGAATACTTTCCAGGTATGGAACAAAATATATTTTTTGAATCCAGATTTTTTTTAGCGATTATGGTTTTATCGTTCATCGTCTTTCAATTCATACTTTCGAATCCAATTTCACAAAAAAATAAACCAGATAAAACTGGATTTCCTATAAGTCATCCATTTCAGAAGATTTTTCCATTTTTCCATATGTTCGACAGTTTTGCTTTTGCGTGAGGTCCCAATAATCAACATTCCTATGGTTCATTCATGAGTCCTCGACTAAAATTCGAAAGTATTTTAAGCTTGTAGAACTCGATGATTTTCTGTTATCAGTTCTTCTTAACTTTCATTCTAGTGTGACATTCATCTACGATTTATTGTTTTTGATTTGGTGATTAAATCGTACGTAATCGTTTTGAGGAGAAAGTAATCTCGGCCGTGTTAGGTTCCAGTCAACGGCTTTACGTTTTGAAGTGTAGATATTAAATTTAAAAAAAAAAAAAATCAAAAAAATAGAAAATTTCCTTTCATCATTTATATAATTAAACTAAAAAATCACTTGCAACAACATTCCATTAGAAGACTATTATTGTAAGTAATGAACATTTATCCATGTATTACCGCCATTCGAACCTAAGTATCAATACTGCTAAATTGAAATAAAAAGTATACTTAATAATGACGATTGTTAAAATGAAAAAATCTCAATATAACTGGTCCATATGTATGCGCTAGAATGCCCATCATTGTCTTCGCACGTTTAACTCCAACAAAAACATGTCAAAGTCGGTCCAATGGACAGAAAGACAGGCAGGCAGGCAGGCAGGCNTTCAGTATTAAAATATATCCATTCTTCATATCGAATGTAACGTTCACGAAGGGTGTGATAGATAGGGCTACACGGATGATAACCCATACCACGGTCAGTGTGATAGTGTTGGGGACAAGGATCATAAACCATACCACGGTGAGTGTGATAGTGTGGGAGACACGGGTCATAAACCATACCATGGTGAGTGTGATAGTGTGGGGGACACGGATCATAAACCATACCATGGTGAGTGTGATAGTGTGGGGGACAAGGATGATAACCCATACCACGGTGAGTGTGATAGTGTGGGGGACACGAATAATAACCCATACCACGGAGCGTGTGATAGTGTGATTGACCCAGATGATAATCCATACCCCGGAGAGTGTGATAGTGTGGGGGAGACGAATGATAATCCATACCACGAATAGTGTGATAGTGTGGGAGACACGGATGATGAACCATGCCACGATGGGTGTAATAGTTTGGGGACACGGATGATAACCCGTGCCGCGATGGGTGTGATAGTTTTGGGGACATGGATGATAACCCATACCACGGTGAGTGTGTGATAGTGTTGGGAACACGGATCATACACCATACCACGGTGAGTGTGATAGTGTGGGGAAACGGATGATAACCCATACCACGGGGTGTGTGATAGTGTGGGGACACGAATGATAACTCATTCTACGGAGACTGTCATAGTTTTGGGGACATAGATGATAGCCCACACCACGGTGAGTGTGATCATAAGGGAGACAAGCATGATAACACATACCACGGATAGTGTGATAGTGTGGGGGACACGGATGATAACCCATACCATGATGAGTGTGATAGTGTGGGAACACGGATGATAACCCATACCAAGGTAAGTGCGATAGTGTGGGGGACACGAATGATAATCCATACCACGATGAGTGTGATAGTGTGGGGCTGTTGGGTCATAAAACATACCACGGTGAGTGTAATAGTGTGGGGGACACGGATGACAACCCATACCACAGAGAGTGTGATAGTGTGGGGAACACGGATGGTCATCAATACCACGGTGAGTTTGATAGTGTGGTGGACACGGATGATAATCCATACCACGATGAGTGTGATAGTGTGGGGTGATGGATCATAAAACATACCACGGTGAGTGTGATAGTGTGGGGGACTTGGATCATAAACCATATTACGGAGAATGTGATAGTGTGGGGGACACGGATGATTATCCATACCACGGTGAGTGCGATAGTGTGGGGGACACGGATCATAAACCATACCACGTTGAGTGTGATTGTGTGGGATACACGGATCATTAACCATCCCACGGTGAGTGTGATAATTTGGGGGACACGGATTATAAACCATACCATGATGAGTGTGATAGTGTGAGGGACACTGATGATAAACCATATCACGGTGAGTGTGATAGTGTGGGGGTCACGGATCATAAACCATACCACAGTGTGTGTGATAGTGTGGGGGACACGGATGATAACCCATACCACAGAGAATGTGATAGTGTGGGGGCCACGGATCATAAACCATACCACGGATAATGTGATAGTGTGGGGGACACGGATCATAAACCATACCACGGAGAGTGTGATAGTGTGGGGACCCGGATGATTAACCATACCACGGTAAGTACGATAGTGTGGGGGCCACGGGTGATGACCAGTGCCACGATGTTCGCTGACCATTATTGTCAACTGACATTGATTGCTAACTGACCATGCTTGTTTACTGACCATGCTTGTTAAATGACATTGATTGTTAACTGACCATGATTGTTAACTGACCGTGTTTGTTATGTGACCATGATTGTTAACTGACCATGATTGTTAACTGATCATGCTTGTTAACCGACCATTATTGTTCACTGACCATGTTTTTTAACTAACAATGATTTTTAACTGGCCATGATTGTTAACTGGCCATTATTTTTAACTGACCATGCTTGTTAACTGACCATTATTGTTAACTGACCTTGCATGTTAACTGACCATTATTGTTGACTACAATTATTACCACAATTATTAACTGACATTGTTTATATTGCAGGGAGTACTTCCTGTTGTCGCCGGATGTTCAACTGGATCTGCGGACTGGAGAATGTCGACAAGACCCATATAAACAAACGGAAGGTACTGTATGCTCGTCGTGGTTAATGTTTTTCACAACGACTATTCTATCGTGAATACTCGAACACAAATGCTGTGATTTACAAGAGACGCATTAACTGCGTTGAAATGCTGACTTATTTTTAAGATATACTTTTTTATTTTATGCTTCATAGTGATTATGGAAAATGTTCATTGATACCAAACTTAAAATTATATATTATTGTTAAATACTTTTCATTGCAAAAAAAACTTAGTGCCATCAAAATTAACTCGTTCATGGTTCTTGTTCTGGCACTGACATGTCTTCGGTCAGGAAGACGATTCTTATTCGATAGGGCGCTATGTCTATCTTCCACTTAACAATTTGTCAGAATTACTTCATAAAAAATCTTGTAACAAAACGTTTTTAAAACAAACACTCCCGCCATCATTATTTCCTTCATCAACCCACGTTTCGTTGCCGTCACAGGAGGTGGTTTTACAAAGAATTTTATGTTATTTTAGAAAATTCATATTTCAACTTTTGTTCAAAACATGTTGCTATTTTCATCTGCTCTGTATGATTTAATTTTTTACTGTATTTGTGTTAATATTTGAAAAGATTTGCAGATAACGTGGACATGTCACCACTCTAAATTTGTATTGAAGCCTCGTTCTAGGAAAACCAGGCTTAATGCATGTTCTCAAAGTGTCGTCCTACATTAGCCTGTGAGGTCCGCAAAGGCTAATCAGGGGGACACCTTCCGCCTTAAATGGATTTTCGTTTTTAAGAGACTTCGTTTAAACAAAACGTTCCATGAAATTGGAAAGTGTCGTACCTGATAAGTCTGTAAGGTTTAAACAGGCTAATCTTGGATGATACTTTACGCACATGCATTAAGCCCAGTGTTCCCATACGAGGCTTATTGTTTCACTGTTCGACCACAGGTTCAGAGGGTGGATATGGTAGACATCGCTGAGCAGCCTCGATAGAAACTCGTCTCCAACGTAGCAGCAGTCGTCTGTATGATCTGCATGATCGCCGTCGCCATCGTGTTTGCCTAAACACCGTCGCCATCGTCTTTGCCTAAACACCGAACTACGTGGCGATTGATGACTGGATTTTGTCAATACCCTACTACTTGGACATTAATGACCAGATAGTTAAAGCACCGTACTGCATGGATATTGCTGACTAGATTGTATAAACACCGTACTGGGGGGGGGGGTAATTGATGACTAGATTGTATAAACATCGTATTGCGTGGGCATGGCTGACTGGATTGTACAAACACCGTACTGCGTGGACATTGCTGACCAGATTGTATAAACACCTTACTGCGTGAACATTGATGATTAGATTGTATAAACATCGTACTGCGTGGACTATGATGACTTGATTGTATGGACAACGTACTACGTTGACATTGATGACTAGTTTGTATAAACATTGTACAACGTAGATATTGCTGACTAGATTGAATACCATCGTACAAAGTGGACATTGATGACTAGATTGTTTAAACATTTTACTGCGTGGTCATTGGTGACAAGATTGTATAAACATCGTACAACGTGGACATTGATGACTAGATTGTATAGCATCGTACAACGTGGACATTGATGATTAGATTGTATAACATCGTACAACGTGGACATTGCTGACTAGATTGTATAACATCGTACAACGTGGGCATTGATGACTACATTGTTTAAACATTGTACTTCGTGGTTATTGATGACTTGATTGTATAAACATCGTGAAACGTGGGCATTGCTGACTAGTTTGTATTACATCGTACAACTTGGACATTGATGACTAGATTGTATAACATCGTACAACGTGGACATTGATGACTAGATTGTATAAACATCGTACAACGTGGACATTGATGAATATATTGTAAAAACATCGTACAACGTGTTCATGACTGACTGGCTTGTGTTTACACTGTTCTACGTAGACACAGCTGATTGGTTTACATAAATACCGTACTTCGCTGACTTCGTGGACGTTGCTGATTATATTTAATAAACTCCGTTCTGCGTTAGTATAACTGACTATAGTGTAAAAGCACAATACTTCAACGAGATTGCGGAGTGGTTTGTTAAAACAGCGAACTACTTGAACATTACTGACAAGAGTGTACAAACACCGTACTACGAAGACCTCGCTTTTTCATCAATACTTAAATTGATATTAGACGCATCTAACGGTATATGCTATGTTTATAGGCGTCAATCGCAACCGTTGTTTATTTTTGGTGTTTTCACTTCATATGCACTAATATTTGTTAATTCAGCATCAACATACTAAAACAATATCCCGGAAAGAGAAAAAAATATGAATTTGAATATCAACCGTACTGTCGGTTTCGGTACGGCCGTGATTCTTCGCTTTTCCACTTTCACCATTTCTTCCTGACCACCTTCGTCAGCCATTTTTGTTTCGTTTTGCGTTCAAACGATGGACAAATAATTAATTAGCCACGTGACTCTCGGAAAATTTCCGTATCGCTTTCGTAAATAATATTGGAAACAACATAATATAACCTCGAAAACATATGACAATTCTGAAATTCTAAAAACATTTACCTTCGTTTCTCTGTCAACCACATCTTCGGTCATACTTCTTAGAAGATATATGTTATAAATGAGGTGTCAGTAAAGTGACTTTATGAGAAAGACGTATCGCTTTCGTAAATACGCGACAGTTCCGCTCGGCTTAGAGGACTGGGACAAATATCGAATATAATATATATTTTTTATAAACAACTGGTAGCAAGATGAGTTGCAGATAATTGGTCAGTTGCCACATTTTAACTAACTCTTTTGACCTGTTAATTCTTTTCAGCTCAATTCAACAGTGAAAAATGCCCATAATATCACTTTAACCGATATTTTCAATTCGCATATTTCTTATTGACGTGACATTGAACATGCACATATCCACAAAACATGTTGTCAACGTGTTTATTTCCAATGGGACCGTGCTCTAGAAAAAATACACCGTTCGAAGTTTTTTTTAAGTAGGTTCTGGTATTGCATATATAAACAGTGTCCATACATATGTCAACTTTCGTGTTCGAATTATATATTTTTATCGACAAACACTTTGCGAGTATTTTCTTATTTTCGATTGGTCATTGCATATTGTGATGTCTTCCAAAATGATTGTGTTCTGATTTAAAAACAAAGGGTGTTTAAGATAAAGAAGTAAGATGTTTTGTTTATTTTAATACCAACATTTGATTGTAATCAATTGTGTATAAGAAGCTTTCCTATCCGTCATCACTGGTACGAGGTAAAAGTTTTTTGTTTTACATATATTATATTGCTTTTTTTCTTATTTATGCATTATAAATACTAATTTTAAAATAGTAGATTTTGATTGATTAATACAACTTTTTTTATTATTAATATACCCCCGGTACGAAGTAAAGAGGATATACTAGAATAATAATGGGCGTCTGTCTGTCTGTATGTTTGTCGGTCTGTCCGTCCGTTCATCCGTCCGTCTATTGGGCTGTCTGTCTGTATGTATGTCTGTAGAAACAATATGTCCTGAAAATGTCTCATACATATTTTACGGTACATTCAAACGTGTTTGGATTGTTCCCTATGATATGAAATTGTGCATGTGCGATATATATCGTCCAACGTTTAAAATTACCAAAGTTATGCCCCCTTTTGAACTCATAATATCTGCAACATTATTGTTACAATATACTTTTCTCTGAAACCACTTAAAACTCAGATATACCTGGAGATCACTGACAAGAGTGTACAGACATCTTACTACGTGCACATCACTTTTTCATTAATACTTAACCAATATTTGCAATGCGCATGCATGTCTTTCTGTCTGTTTGTTTGTCTGTAGAAACTAAAATGTCCGGCAAATGTCTCATACACATTGCACGGTACAACATCAAAATTGTTTTAATTGTTCCCTATGATATACAGTTGTTTATGGGCGATATATATCGGCCCACGTTTAAAAATCACGCCCCTTTTCAACTCAGAAGTTCTATAACAGTATTGTTGCAAGAGACTTTTTCTTTGAAACCACAAGTCCCTCAAGTTTAATAGTTTGTGATCATTGCATTAAAGTTATCTACGAACTTTATTCAAATAATGCACCTTGGGTCCAAAATGACCACGCCCTAGGGTCCAGTTTTCCATGGTAAAAACTTTCTACTCATAGCTACATGCGGCGTTTCGAGGGGGGGGGGGAGGNTGTGACAAGATCTATTTTTGTTATATGGAATCACTATATCCCGGTGAACTGTTTCCAAAGTTCGTTCATTGCAGATTTATCTGTGTAATTCATGAAGTTCTAATGAAGGGGCGCGTTTCACTCCATGGGTTGTTCCAGAATGATGCGACGGGTTGTGATCTGATCCGTTCACTATCTCTCCGTTCGGAAGCCAGTTGGTTTGTCACGGAGAAGCGGGTCTACTGCGTTTTTCATTCGGTTCAGCTAGATGCGATTAAAACACCTTTCCTGGGATGGACAACAGCGTTATTCATCGAAAGTAGGAGCATAAACTGAGGTCGCCTTTTTTAGGATGCTTTATCCCTCATTCTATTTCGCTGGTATTTCTTCTTCTGTCCATATTTTGCTAAAGAACGGATAAAGTAGCTCCATACTGGTCTCTACGTCAGCCTTGAACGCTTCTGCCGGTATGCTTTAATTCGTTAATTGCTTGATGACGCTGCAGATCTAATCCTTTGTGAGAGAGCAGGATGTCTTTGAAGTAGCTCCTGGAAGTGCTCAATCCACCTCTTCTTCTGCCCTTCATCATCTGCTATCACTCCTCCGTACTTGTCCCTTACTGGTATCTCTGAGTTGGCAAATTTTACTTCTATGCTCTTGCAATCATCTCTAGATAGGTCAGCGTGTTTTCTCTAATACTTCGCTTGACATTCCTTTTTGTCTCTGTGTACTCTTCTTTTGCTTTGGCTTTTGTTGCTCTTGTTCTTCTGTTGTTGACACTTGCTTGATGTCCCCTCTTTTTTTTTTAACTTTCTGAAGCGTCTCTGCTGATATCCACTCCTTGTGGATGTACGACTTGGAGCCCAGTACTTCTTTGCATGTTTACTTATCGGCAGCTTTAACTTTCTGCCACTTCTGCCCTATCGTCTCTTTTTCAAGCAGACTTGGAAAGTTTGTTGGAAAAAGTGACCTTGAACTCTTCTTGCTTCCAGGTGTATCAGCGAATCGGTGTTGTAGCGCTGGCGTTGGCAGCTACCCCTGCCCAACTCTTCTTTAGTTTTAGTTTGAATCGGACAACAAGGAGATGATGATCCTTAGCAACGTCTGCTCTTCGCTTAACGCGTATAACCTGAAGAGAGCGACGAAACGTTCCCAAATACACAGGTGGTCGAACTGGTTCCAAGTTTCCTTGTGTAACCTTCTGTGGCGGAAAAAACTTTCTCCGATGACCGGGTTATTTATGGCGCACATGTCGGCAAATCTCTCACCGTTGTCGTTTTTCTCGCCTAGCTTTTGCTTCACCATGATCTCCTCATTTTCGCGATTGTCACTGCCGATCACCCGATATAATGATGATGTTTCTTTTTGATCTGTCTTGTATGATGGTTGACAGTCCGTTGTAAAAGTTGTCCTTCTCATCCACTTCACTGTCGTTTGTCGGGGCGTAGCAATGTATTATGTCCACGTTGATTCTCTTATTGGTATGGAAAGTGGCCGGAATGATCCGTGCTCCGTGCGCCTCCAACTTGATGAATGCTCTTTGTGAAAACGTGGAAAGCATCAGGGCTACTAATGTGTGCTTCATCCTCCAGCTCATTCCCCGAGAACAACAGTAACTCACCGGAAGTCGCTTTGGCCGAGAACCAGTCCATCTTGATTCAGGGATTCCTATGATGTTGAGGTTGAACTTCCTCATCTCCTCGGTCACTTGTGCTGTCTTCCCGGTCTCGTACATTGTTTGGAATTCCATGTAGCAATGGTGGTTGTGGTCCTGGTGGAGAGGATGGCCTTTGGTCTGTCTTCTTCAAGTTGACTATGGCTTCAACCGCTCGGCGTCATACGCCCTCCAGATGGACGTCCATCTTCTCCCATGTCCTTGCTATCTGTTATTTTGCTGTTTGGCGTTTCTGTAGCAATACTGTGTTGACATGTAAGGGCAGCTAGCCCTACGCCCAACTCTCCTCCTTTTTAAGCGTGGACTTGGGGCCGTCCTTGGCGGAGTTAACTTAACTGCATACCTTAATCTAACACTAATCAAATAAATCACCTGCATATCGGTGTAAAATACATGTGTATTCAGCAAAACCATTTTCCAAACAGTTAGCTTCGTCTAAGATTATTGCAAAATATCCCGTACTTTATTTCCTTCTGTTTCAATTGAAAACCAAACGGGTGTCGTGTCTTATTTATTACATAGAATATATACTATAGACGCTTGATACTCACGAAGTCTACCACTCTGGATCAGCAGACGATTTATCTTACGGATGATTCCGGAGAAAGTCGATGTTTCACGATTGGAAGTATACATACCGGTACTCGATCGACTCCAGAGCCATCAGTAGTAAATTGTGTGCACAGAATATTTCCAGTTTTCGTCGGCACCTCGATTTCTTGTAATATACAAACAAACGTCTGTAGTTAGCTCCACAGAGGTCTGTCTTTGGTTATGTGATTATCCGTACCTGTGCATACCGTGCTCATGATGAGTTATTGGGATAACATGATGTAATTTGCCCGTCCTCTTGTCCTTTGGTTTGTGACACCAAATACAAAAATATAGTAGTATAGTAGTAGTACTGTACAAACACTGTTCAAGTCATACAACTGTACAATTCATACCACCGGTTGCAAAACGGACAACGCCACAATTTTATAGAGACTGCATTAGCGAAATGACCTTATACATATTTTCTTTTAAACCACTTTTTCGATATGTATGTTACATTAAATAATGGTCCAAATTGTTTTTCTCAAATCAAATAAATTGCAGATCGATTGTATTTTCAGCACATATGTCTACAATTTCTGCCAAACGATCACATAACATTTAATTAATTTTGTCGGTAACACATATTATCCTCTATGCCCCTTTAATCTAACTAATAGAAGTAACATGTCTATATCATATTCAATATGATATCACTTATGTCCCGTTGTCTGGTACAAACGTTACAATGTGTGGCTAGTGAGATTGTTTTACTTGAAATGATAAATGGGGCCAGCGTTACTCAAAATCAGCCTGCGAAATCGCACAGTCTAATCAGGAGCTCCCTTGTCCGCTCATCGAATAAAACATATTTCGCATGACGCAAGTCATATGACAAATATTTATTGCCTGCTTTGAAAAAGCGTAGCTTTATTGGTTGAAATTTCCTGCAGAAAACAAAATGATGTAACATCAATTATTCATGACTACGACATTTTGCTGGCAAAATCTCCCGCGGTCCATCAAGCAGCTTAGCGTATTTGAGTGAACGTGGGTTCCGACGATGCGCCGATGATATCTCTGTAGCTAATATGAACAGACGGACACAGTCACTGTTGAATGCATTGCATTAATAGTACAGGTTTTAATTTTACTGACAACTCCCTTTGTATTAGAAACAAAGAATTTTAAGTCAAATTAGAACCCGAAGTATCTAGTGAATTCATTTTAAGATGTTTTAAATATTAATAATTTAACTGTCGACAATTGTATTATGTCAACACGACTTTTTAATGATGTGTTTAAACAAACGGCCTTTCATCCACCCTTTCTCGGCGTTTACCGTTGTTTCACGTGTGAGTAAGAGACATCTTGCGTACAATAAATATACATAGCCATACATCGTCCTGACTCAAACATTTAGTTTCAATACCAAAAAAGACTTTACGAACATGTTAAACTGTGAATACAAAATTATGCCGTTGGTCATTGATATTGGTAATCAAATATGATAGACACAAAGTACAGAAAATCAGTAATTATATGCTAATCGATAAAAACTTAATGATGAACAGCTGGTATTAAGAAAGTGAACGTGTTGGAAACAGATGTTTTTGTACTGTTTTGTCGGCTAAATATATATGCAAAAAAAAACATTCATTCAGAAATCACTAAAAAAGAGGAAAAAACCTACAGGTAAAAAATACAACGACTTGCATTCGAGGCATACTAGCAGATTATTGGAATTCATTTTCCTATTACTTAAATACTGGATTCTGTGTCAGCGAAGATGACGCGATTCTGCTCGTTGCTTGGATACAGACCGTCAACTCGAAAGGTTGTGTTTGCTGTCGTGGCCTTCAGCGCATTGTTACTGGTCATGCATGTCTTCAGAAACCTTGGCGGTGAGTTTATTAAAGTTTATTTAGGTTTTTATTTCAGCGTTATATAAATGTTTTAAAACCTTTGTATGTTTCACTATTCAAATAAACCCGCAATATCTTAACTTTCTATCACCTACATCGATTTACTAGCAACAAGTACTTCCCTAGACACCAGCAAATGAGACAAGACAACTAAATACGACGATTCTTCCATGAATATTAAAGAAAGAGTTATGATGCATGTACTTCGCACTTAATCTCAAAGACTTCTATCAGTATACGAAGTTTAATTAAACTCGCTTTTATACTGTTCGAGTAATTATCAGCCCACTAAAATTATACTACCAAATTGGGCTTTGCAAGGCTAATACTTGAACAAACATTTAAGAAATGTATATATAGTTCTTGCACTCATCCAAAATGTATATCAACCTTCCTATCTTCAATATCTTATTGTAATGTAATTATGGAGTGCAGAATACATTAAACACTATAATAATGGAGAAAGAATTATGGAACCTTTACTTTACACGTTCTCTCAAAGCCCTTTATAAATATATGAACATTTCATTTAAATCCATACAATATTTGTCGAGTTATGCTTTGCACAATAACATTTCAATTAATTCTCGGCAAGTGGCTTTAAAAGAAAATGACGGGTACATGGACCATAACGCTCTCTCGTTTTTATTTTAAATGTTTTAGATTGCTTTCGTTAACACTTAAAATAAAAAAAATATTTCGTAAAATAAAGTTAGCCCATATAAAAAAGTGTTCGATATAGCCATAGCAAACATTTACGCCAGATGTGGTCTGGTAACATGGATTTAATGAGATACTAAATGCTCGTTTTCATTTTTGTGTGGCACAATATATTCCATTTTAATTTCCCGCAGCGATGTCTGTTCATACGACACAGAAACACTAACATGGTGCATGAACATGTGTTGAATATATTGTCAAATAAAAAGAGCATTTTGTATCTTGTTAAATCTATGTTACCAGACCACGTCCAGCGTAGAAATTTTGGCTATTGCTATAAGGAACACTGTTTTTTTATGGGTAAAGTTTATTTTACGAAATATTTAAAGAAATAGTTTACGAAATATTCGTTGATTTTAAGTGTAAATGGGGCTTTAATATCCCCAGAAACTGGCTTTCGGAGTAAATTTAACACTTACCGACAACCTTCTGGATCAGACACAAAGGGCAGCCCAAAATTGCCTCGCATTATCAAACACTGTATACCCATCGTCAAGACTAAAGAAAAAATGGAAGTTATCGCACAAGGTAAGGTATTGCCGTTGTTCTACCAAGTAATATGCTAAAGTTACATCAATATTGAATAATAAATGTGACCTCTAGATTGATAATACGATTTGTTAAAGCGATCGAGCGAGGGAGACAGGGAGGAGAGAGGGAGGGAAATGATGAATCGTTAACAAGTATTAGAAAATATTTCAGACCATCACGGCACCAATAAAAGGTATAAAAGGTCAAATGTATACGTCAAGTAAGTTGAAATGCCAAGATGGATGGAAGAATTTAACTTTGTATTACGTTTTCTTTAATGAGAGTACATTCCACGTGTACTTAAAATGTATATGCCGAGGTAACAATCATGGCCAAAGCGTCATTAAAGAAATTCCGTCAGTTCTGCGACCATCTTTATCTTCTAATCTTTATACCTGCATTTCATGGATCCACCTTTTATTTATTATTATATGTTAACAATTTATTTTATATTCGTAGACTATATCGATCACTTCATTATTGTGTTTTTGTTGCTGTCTTTCAGCATCTACTTCCGGTTTACCTTATTTCAAACTCGATCCTCCATATTTTGAACCGGACATTATAAAGGATTTCCCAACATCCTCATCTTCTCCTAAAATTCCCAACATCATCCACCAGACGTTTAAGACCGAGAATATACCGATGGATTTCGTTAAAAATGTAGAGTCCTTTGTGCGCTTCAATCCAAACTGGACGTACATGTATTGGACAGATGAGAATGCTCGAAAATTGATAAAGGATAAATATTCAGATTTCGTAGTGGTCTGGGACAATTACAGAAACAACATCAACAAGGCGGACGCTCTCAGGTACTTTGTTTTGAATGAATTTGGCGGAGTCTATGCCGATCTAGATTTTGAGTGCCTACGACCTCTAGATCCGGTGACCAGGAAGTACGCTGCCATTTTCCCATTGGAACCTTTTGAACACAGCGCCTTTCGGTTAAAGATCCCCTTTCTGTTGAACAACGCGATCATGATGTCCAGACCGAGGCATCCCTTCTTGAAGCACATGATTGACAATCTGCCCGAGTCCCAGGCCTCGTTTGAGCAACTGGACGTCGCCGGTCCCAGCTTTGTTACAACGAATTTCATGTCATATAACAACTTCACTGCAGGTGACGCCTACAAATTCTGTGTCCCTTCTGATGGACAATCACCGTACCTTTTCAAAGGCACGCTGGATGACACAGACGATAACGCTATCTATATACCGAACACGCACTTTTTCATGAACACGCTTGCCACTACATGGTTGACTGAAAAACATTATACAGCAACGTGCATCAAATTATCCAATGATTCGTCAGCAATTCTGAAACGAGGCTGCAACGAACTTCGTCGACGGAAATCGAGGACCATAAAAGAGCATTTCCGGTTCACGTATACAGTCCACCATTGGTCGCAGACATACGAAAGTCATTGGTCTAATGTTGAGCATAAATACATCAATATACGATCGTTAATTTCGGAGGATAAGTTCCGGACTTACTCCTAAATCTTATCGTGTATATTGGTAAAATGCGTTTCTTAATACTTGTAGCATTATATCGGTGATGCGGATTAATGCATATTTGCTAATCGATATATCGACTGTATAGCGATGGTACTGTTGCAACAGGTGTTCCTAATCACACCCACGTTTCTAACATTTACATTTTTTTTTCAAAACTGTGTTTGTAACTAAAGTTCATCAATAAACTATTGCTTTGTGACATTAATTTAAACACAATTTATATCTGAAGCACAATATTTCCATTATACTTGAATTCGTTAGTAAACCGTTTGTATCATTAACCGTTGGTGTATGTATACTCTAGCAAAGTTCAATATTATTCAGTATTGTTTTATTTAAATATTTCCATGAATTTCATGGATTCAATATCGTTAACAGAAAAATTAAAGGATATCTTTCATTTATAAACAAAGGCAAATACGCCCAAGTAATACTATCATCAAAATTCGTTAACAGAAAAATTAAAGGATATCTTACATTTATAAACAAAGGCAAATACGCCCAAGTAATACTATCATCAAAATTCTGAAGGGAGGTCAATGCTTTATTTGAACAAAGACAATTAATTATTATTTGAAACGATGCATAACTTAAATGTCAGACATGAAATAGATGATTAGGGGAATTTTTCACATATCCTGTTAAATGTGTGGTGTTTTAATATATACATGATTATTGTCTGTATAGTTTACTTGGATTTCTTTTCGAATGAACTGTGAACTGTTTAAGGATAATAATTTATATTGATGAGTGTTCCCTTTCATTTCCTAGCAAATACTACATCTTCATATTTTCTAACGACAAAATACATAATAACTGTAACGATATATCTTTGCGAAAAAATGATATATTGGCCTGTTGCTAATCTTACATGATTATTTTCTGTATGGTTTACTTCGATTTCTTTTCTCAAGAACTGTAAAAGGTTTAAGAATACTAATTTATATTGATGAATGTTCCCTTTCGCTTCCAAGCAAATACTTCATCTTCATATTTTCTAACGACAAAATACATAATATCTGTAACGATATATCTTAGCAAAAAATGATATTTTGGCCTGTTGCTAATCTTTTTAATATATGTTTCTGTCTTTACATCAATATACATATTTTTTAAATTGTGATTGATTACTTAAATATTATCTAGAATACAAAAATCCATAATGTAGAAATAATGTTTAAAGTATTAATAGTTAAGCTTATACATCATACTACATCGTATTTTTTAATTTAAACAAATATCGTTTTCGTTCTATGTTTAGATTTAAGTAAAGTATTAAATTTAGGTAAATCAATGGCGCCCTTACTATCTTCCTGTTAACACTCTTTAGAGTGAGAAGATTTTATACAAATATATTTGGGAGCGTTTTTATGGGCTAATTGAAGTCAAGTCAAGTCAAGTCAATAGTTTATTAAAGAAACAGAGTCCTCCGACCCAAAATACATATCATGTAATATAGAGAAATTGCAAAGTTGTGTCGTAGTAATATTGTACAGATGTAAATATTAATACATGTATCTAGTCTTTTGTAGAATTCATAAGATAGAAAACATACACTGCTAATTTTCTAATAGTTTCAAAATCATTCGTTGACAATAAGTCATAGAAGTTATTCAGTTCAGTACCAGAGTCATACAAGATGAACAGACACTGATTTCTAATACTTGTATACTTAGCACAGTGGAAAAATGCATAATATTCACAATCCACATATGTCATATTATTACTAATTTGTGAACAAACATTACACACACGATTCTGGAAAATAATATTCAGATGTCTGCCAGTTTCAACTTGTAGTTTATGATTTGAACATTTAAACTTAGCATAAGCTATTTTGTGTTTGACTGGCATTTATATTATCAAATATCGCTCAATATTAAGTAGAGTTTTAAAATGACTATAATGGTGACATCGACTTGAGTTAAAAAAGGTGTCATGCCAGTTTTGAGTAAAACAGTCATTCAATCTATTTCTGAAAAGTTTGATAAACATATCAGAATCACCAGTTGGTAAAATAAGTGATACATAATGGGAGTCTTCCACATTCCCCCAAAACCATGCAAGTATTGGTATTTTTACGAACATGTAAGCACTTTTTACAAAACATATTATGGACAGATTCAATAGCTGGGCTGTACTCATAACCCCATATCTGGGAACCGTAACATAGTATTGGCTTTACCATAGAATCAAATATTTTAAATAAATCCTTTGCAGGAAAAAAAGCCAAAAGGTTTCTGAAAATGTCTTATTGCAAATCGTGCCTTTTGTGCTTGGGAAGCTAGTTTATCATGGGCTGAGCTCCAGCTTAACTTTGGAGTCAACAGTAACCCCATGTACTTGTATACAGGAGTAACGTTACGTGGTTGTCCACGGAAGAACCAAGTTTCATATCTTCGGAGGGGACCACCGTTGCGAAATACAATAATTTCAGTCTTGTCCAGATTAATCTCCATACCAGTATTAGTACAAAATTGACCCACACTGTTAATTATTTGTTGTAACTTAATGGCGGTCTCAGCACAATTGGCGACATCGTCTGCAAACATTATACAACAAATATCTGGGATATCATTAGTTATGAAAATACCAGATTCACATTTAAGCCTTAAAAGTGACATTGCTCATCTATAAAAATAATGAAATAATAATAATGAATATGGCATATAATTACAAAAAAAGATTGATTTAAAAGATCCATAATTAACTATTGATCATATAATTTCAAATCTTTTTCTTCCTTTCATGGAACCAACCACCCATGGTACTGAGTACGCCCAGTACTATTGTATATACCTGTATATATGTACATTTGTTTCCTTTTTGTTTTCTATTGTGTTGTGTTTTATTTCTAGAAGTATCACTGTGCTTAATTATTATTACATTTTAAAGACATGGGATATGGAATTTTGCATAATTACATTTGTGTTTATTTGTTTATTTCTTGACACTTTTTAAGTAGTATCAATGTACCCAATTATTATCACTTATTAAAGGCATGGGATATGTGTTATTTCGCATAATTACATTTGTGTTTATTTGTTTATTTCTTGACACTTTTTAAGTAGTATCAATGTGCTCAATTATTATCACTTACTGAAGGCATGGGATATGGACTTTTGCATCATTAAAGTTACTTTAACACATAACTAGCAATCTGAAAATTGTTTCTTTAAATTGTAGAGGACTAAATAGGAACTTAAAGATGCTTAAGATTTTTAAATAATGAAAAGAGTTAAATGCTAGTATATATGCTCTGCAGGACACGCATTTCACTCCCGATATGTATAAAACAATTTATTCGGAATGGGGATCTGAATGCTTTTTAAGCTATGGTTCAGCTACTTCTAGAAGAACGGGTATTTTCATATCCAATAGCTCAGAAAATAAAATACATTACTCTGTTGATGATTCACACGCTAAGCTGGATATATTTCTAATCATTTCTGATTGTTTGCATCACGTTAAATCCACTGAAGTCCAGGTCGTTGAAAACATAGTAATTCTTTTCTGTCAGAAATTGTGTAAGTACATGATATAAACAAACAAAAATGATGATATTAAACTCCAATACGCACTACCCATTTACAATTATCAAAATATAAATGAAATTCCTGACAATTTAATTAAAATTTACTACAGGTTATCAATTATTTTTCAGAAATTCTGCTTATAGAACTAATAGGCAAATCAATTTCATAATGGTGTATACAAACCATAATTAATGAAAAAGAACGGAATTGCATATTTGAATTACCTTTTTTAATAATCAAAGATTCAGTTGTTCTAATAAAGATTAATTCACAGGATACTTGGTACAAATAGTCTTTTGAATACAAAAATGAAAATTACTGATGATCCATTATGTTCATTTTGCAAACAAAGTTAAACAAGGTAAAACATTTATTCTGGGACTGTCAAATGTCTAAAGCAATTATTGATGAAAGTTATCATGGCAATCTTTTTCCTTCACGAATAAGACAAATAAATGCAATTAAGTATAACAAGAGCCAAGAAATAAACAAAGTATGAATTTGATAATTTAAAGAAAAATATCAATTTCAACAAATAATTTAGATTCCTTTGACAGTGAATGGGAGTTGTTTTATTTTATTGTCTCATAAACTTAATATTTAAACTTAATGATTGTTGTAGTTTTTTTAAATTTTTACAAATATTATTTATACCGTTCCATTACTTAAATAAAGTTAGATGTAGGACCTATTGGTAAAAAATTGTTTGTCTATGCCTTTTCCATCTGTTATTATACTTTTATTGTGTATACATACTGGAAAATGTATATTTATTTATTTTTTTATTTCTTGTTTGATTTTCCAACACAACATTACATGCAACTGTGTTATACTTGAAGTGATTACCTGATTCAATATTGTAACGAGTTCCTGTCGTTTATAAAATGCAGCCTTCTTTTCATTTTACACTTCGTATGTATACTTTAAAGGTTTGATGACGTTAAATATCTTGTTTTCTTGTACTGCAAGATTATCTAATCACTAACACAGGTATCATATTGCTTGTAAATTATATATATTAACAAAAGGTATATTTTCACCCTTAAGAGCATATTATATATAGAAAACTTTACAAAACTTTACATGCAGATGACGTTGTATAATTGTTCAATTAAAGGTTGCAAAGAATATGCATAAGCTTCAAAGTTTGTGTATAATGTGACAGCCTTTCTAACATCTGTATAGTAAAGGTAGAAATTTAGTCCACTTAACAAACCTAAATGCGTTTTATGTCATGAATTATATTATATAGATAACTTTAGATGCATATGCATGTTTTTCACCTCTAATTGCATCACAATATTATGTTATTTTCCACATGTTATATGTATTTGTTTTTGCAATATTCAAATAAAATGTGTTTGGGAGAAAAACATAATTTGTAGAGTACACAATCTCACGAAAACGTCCCCAGACACAAATACATGTAAATACATTTTAATATTGAAAACATGTTAACGTTATCATCACATCATATCTCGGGGCGAAATACACCATAATGAAACTTTAACCGAATGAGTCAATCATTTTGTTTAATTTATATATATAGTTTACATACTTGTTTCAAGATAAAAGGATACATTATTAGGGCCACATTGCTTCAAAAACTGCATTTGATTTCAGGCAAACGACACACACTTTACAACCGCTTTGTGCATCCACAGCACAGTTTTTTCCATATATTTTATATATGTTACTGTACTAATACAGCATGATATGCACATGATACACTACATTTTACCATATAACTTAAAGGTGTGATTTGCGAAAAAAAGTAGCTGTTTGTAAAACCATATGTCCAGTTAAGTATGAACTATTATGTTATGATTTATTGATTGATTGATTGACTAACTGATTAATTGATTGACACATTTTTCAAATAGGAAATGATTCAATATGGAAAACGTTCATGAATCTTAAGTTAAATCTTCAAGGGGCTCCTGTCACTCGGAACAATCTCCAAATAAAATCATTCATCTTGCGTAGTTGGTAAGCATCGTGCGGCTAATGTTTTAATTGTAAGCAGACCGCATCTGTTAAAACCTATTGATTTTAGCTCAATTGTATAGAAGGCATTCGGCTTATTGAAACGCTCTCGAGTCTGTTTCCTGGAACGAGAAACAGTACTTGGTATCTTTGGGTGAGATTGAAGGAACGCTTCCGAATGGGGATCGAACCCGTGACCTCTCGGTCGCTAGGCGAACACCATATCCACTACGCCATGGCGACCTCTTATGTATCCCGACCGCATCTGTAACTGGGATATTGCGATCAAAAGATCATATATCGTACCTGAGTTACGATTTATAGTATTATTAGCATCATTTGTAAAACAATCGATATTATAGTAAAAGTATCAGTTCTAAAACTATTAAACGTCTCGGCTTTTGCGATAAATAATGTGTTCATGCCATGATTATTGCGGGAAGTCATAAAGTGTTACTCCTATCAGTGTGTTTGTTTGTGTGATTGTTTATAAGGTTTTTGCGTGCGAGTAAGGGAAATTTTGTGTCCGGCTCATAACTTTGTTGTACATGATGGGATCTTGATATGTAAAAAGTGAAGAAGATCATAGTGAACACAATAAGTTTTGGTAAGTTCCGGTATATAGTCAAAGTATATTAAGGAAAGGCATTAAATTGTAATAAATTGACACAAATGACAATCATATCAAGAATATGTGTTGCGCGGAATAACCATGTTAATAGCTAAAAGATCACGGTCGCAGTGGGCATTTTGCTTTACATCATATATCATGACCATTAATGAATTATCAATATGGCTTCAAACCGCATGCAACCCACTTATTGTTTTACCTTTTTTATTACCAAAAACGTGTTGAAGTTTTGTTCTTTTTCGAGGACATCATTGATAACATAAATTCGCAATCCGAACATTTCCGTGGAACAGACAACGCAATTTTGGTAAAAAATTGAATACTCTTCAATATGGAGAAATATATTGAATGAATTATCAATTAGTTAAGATGGAGGAGCCATATTTGATCAATCAATCAGAAAGCATATCATAATCGGTAGTTTGATAAGATCTCTGTAAACTTGATATTCGTTCTGATTTTCCTCAGAAACGCATTTTTGAAACAATGATTAAATGTTGAAGAATGTTGTTAGATAAGAAGCTTACCTTCATCCACCACTTTACATATTTGGTAGAACGGAGCGAGAGGGACCGTAATCTCATGAACATGCTCAGAGGAACAAATGTATTAAGTGTATGTAAAACTATTCCCTTAAACATCGACAAGTCCCTCTATTAAATATATTATGGCTCCGTAATCTATGAATTTGCTGCGCCAACAGCGCTCAATGAACTTGACGCTATCCAGAATATAGCCTCTTGGATAGCCATGAAAGCCCAGCCATGTACCCTTATTAGCATGCTCTAGAAGGCGCAGAGATTCTGTCTCTAAATCTGCGCCAACATGGCCAACCCCAGGCGTGGACCGAACCCTGTAAAACAGTTTGTCAGGTCCGGTGCCGACGTCAAGTCCAGGTTTCTTCTACAGTAGCCCTTCGAAGCTAGTACACAGGACTTGATGAGGCGTGCCTGCTGCGATAAAACTGCAGTGATCGATCTGAGATCATCTCTGATCTCCACATGGACCCTTCATCTTGTTAGTGAGGACATTGTATTGTCAAACTAGCTTACGACAACTGACAATCTACACCTCATGAGGACCAAAACTGAAATTTATAGCAACACTAAGTTTGCTTGATTTTAAAGACACTAACTCTGAAAAACTATCCACCGCGTTTGTAAATTTTTCTTAAAATATAAAAAAGAGTACACAGGCTATTTAATAATATATCCTTCTATTTCACTGAACGTTTGACAATTGAGTATTCTCTGTGCTGTATAATGTTTAATAAACAATCTAAAATTGATTTTCTTTCTGACTCATGCTCGAGAGATCCTATAAGGTTCTCAGACTTCCAGATACCTATTCAGCCGCAGAAATGCATCACGCTCCTGAGGATCATAGTTACAACGCTCATGCGAAGTAAACTCGGAAAGCATGGGTTCGGGCTAGACCCCAACTGTCCTTAGTGCGGAAAACCCGTTACTGTTGTCAATCTGCTACTAGGGTGCCCATAGTTCGACTTTCCGAGATAAAGGTTCAAAACTATGTTCACCTCCACCCAGTACAAGCTGGATCATATTTTAAATCCTACATGACCTGCCAAGAGCCAATCGTTTAAGGCCCTTGCAATGTATCTCTTGGACTGTCAGGTTACTTACAACATTGCAATTACCCTTGACCGGTCTGTCTTGATTCCAACTTAAGCCATTTGCATTCTTTGTTTTAGCCTTACATCCAACAATGTATAATGTCCCTTTATTTAAGTACCTTTATATTTGTACTGAGATAATTGCATAAGTTGTTTCAGTATGCCTTTATCGATATTGTAATTATTAATGACCATTAGTAATATATGTATATATTTAATTTCATTTCCCATAACAAAGAGTGTGTCCTGTTTCATCAGTACCCCATTAATTTTGCAGTTATAATACAACCAGTTAATTACAACATCATTTGCTGTCTTTCCCATAATTCAAATAATCAAAATGACACGGAAAATGCCCCATACCATTTTACAGTATTTTTACAAGCGTCATGACAAAATACACTATCGAAGCCTTTCAGTATAAATATTCAACTCGCACTTTTATTTTTCGCTTCTGGTAGTTAATCTTTATAATATAGGGGACACTTCCCAATCTTGTATTTAATCTCCTATATTGTCATTTAACTGCCTCGTTCTTATAATAGGGACAATACTCTGTCCGATGCTCTCACCATATAACACACTGATTCACATTACGGATAGGTATATTAACACAGTAAGTAGTCCATGTCCTCTATATGTGGTAAATAGCCTCGATTTGGGAACACTGCCCTTTATGCATGTACGTATAGCGTTGTCTTTTATTAGCTTGTGAAGTCCACACAGACTTATCAGGGACGACACTTTCCGCCTAAACTGGCTTTTCGCAGATAATATACTTCCTTTTAACGAATTATACCATAACAGCGGAAAGTGTCGTCCCTGATTAGCCTGTGCAGTCCGGTACGACCCTATACGCACATGCAATAAGGCCAGTTTTCCAAGAACGAGGAGGCTCCATAGCAACATTTATACTTCATGTATGTTTATGAAATATGTTTAGCAATGACATTTTACAGGAATCCATAGAAAATCCAGGAACTATTTGCCTTCACTCTACTTTCGATATCCTGGTGGATCGTATTTGAGGTTAGTTTGTTATCTGTTGAAGGCCTGTTCGTAATAATTTGTATAACGGTCGGTGTGTCGACTTTGCAAAAACGGACCGAAATGACCCGCGGAAGAATATATATTTTCATAATGATTCGTAGATTGCAAACAAAACAATATTTTAAAGGAATCCAAAATAACTTTACAGAAAAAACAACATAAGGCTTCAACTATCATACTTACTAAAAATTAGTATCCTCCACGCAAAAGGTTTTTAATATAAACAAGTCTGTAAAACCTTGAGCGTCATTAAAATATTCACTGTAATTCCCGGTAAAAATGCAATGGCCCGGCTGGGTTGTGTTATGGCGTTCAGATAGATGACCGTGCAAAAGCCGGGAGCCGGCAAATATCCGAGACAGCAGGACCGCAGCACGTAGTGCAGACCAATCTGAGCGAATGGAATCACGTTGTCAAGGTCATTCAGATGACAGCTGAAGGTAACAGCAAAAGAAAATAATAGTTTTAATACGGGTTTATGTCTTTCTAACTTTTCTTACTTCTGATTCTGAAAAGATATTGATCTTGACTATTTAATTGAATGTAATATAATTTAAATGGACAATTAACATTAAAACCGCATAGTTAATTCGTTATTTAAATTCGCGAAGTATATGCCTTGTTGAAAACAGGCCTCATGTAAACGACTTTGTGTGGCGTGTTCTGATAAAACTGGGCAAAATGCTTGTGCCTAAAGTGTCATCCCAGATTAGCCTGTGCAGTCCGCACAGGCGTATCCGGGACGACGCTTTCCGCCTAAACTGGGTTTTCCCTAAGAAGAGACATCATTTAAACGAAAAATTCAATTAAAGCGGAAATTGTCGTCCCTGATTAGGCTAATCTGGGATGACAATTTACGCACAAGCATTTTGCCCAGTTTTCTCAGAACACGCCACAAGTAGCAGATACGATGTGTCGTAATGACAGCTTAATTGTTTGCTGCCAGTGTGACTACATATATAGCGAAATAAAAGGTTGAAAAACACTTCCCTATCCTAGGCAATAACCGTCTGACGCGTTCAACATCCGGGTCAGTTGTAACACTCGTCGGGACTTTAACGCCGAAAAACGAATATTCTTAGGTGGACGGGTAATCAACAAACAGGTAGTGGATAGGGGAATAAGGTAAGCATTAGGTGAACTACATAGTTTATGTATAGCTATACGGATTTTGAAATTACTCGACATAAATTGTAATCTATTTAAGAATGTGTGTCGCGCGCAACAAACATATTGCTGCATTCAAGGTCAATGGAAAGCTTTGAAGTCAAACGTCGAATTACAAGGTTTTTAAGTAACGAGAGGTTTCGTGGTCTCGTAGGCGGACAGGGTAGCTCCTGACCAGAATAAACGAATGCGCAGGCTTGTGTGGAGCTACACTGGCCGCATATGACATAAGACCCATTTTTGCATGGCGGTGCTTAAAGTATCATCACAAAAGTGCATGATGATACAATTGCAATTACAATTATTTTAATATTATTTGAATATCCATTCATTTCATAATGCTTTGTTACTCAGTGGTAAACAAATTTCGAGTGCAAAAGAAATGCAACTCCTTAACAATTATGACATCTTGTTAATACAGGTATATTTCACTTAAACAATGGAAAAGGCTCACATCAACCTACACATGCACGAACATATTCATACTAACACACACATTTTCAAAAGGTTCACATCAACACACAGATGCACGACAACGTTCACATCAACACACAGATGCACGACAAGGTTCACATCAACACACACACATGCACGAAAACGTTAACATCAACACACATATGCAATAAACCGTTCACATAAACATACAAATACACGAACACGTTAACATCAGCACACAGATGCACGAAAACGTTCACATCAACACACAGATACACGAACACGTTCACATCAACACACAAATGCACAAAAACGTTAACATCAACACACAAATGCACGAAAACGTTCACATAAACACACAGATGCACGAAAACGTTCACATCAACACACATATACACGAACACGTTCACATCAACACACAGATACACGAAAACGTTCACATTAACACACAAATGCACAAACACGTTTACATCAACACACAGATGCACGAAAACGTTAACATCATCACACAGATGCACGAAAACGTTCACCAACACACACATGCACGAAAAAGTTCACATCAACACATATATGCACGAAAAGGCTCGCATCAACACACAAATGCACGAAAATGTTCATGCAAACACATAAATAAACAAAAGGTTCACATCAACGCATACATGCACGAAAGGTGCACATCAGCATACAAATGCACGAAAGGTTAACATCAACACACACATGCACGAAAGGTTCACATCAACACACACATGCACGAAAGTATTCCATCGACACACAAATTCGCGAAAGGTTCAAATCAACACACAAATGCACGAATGGTTCACATCAACACACACAAGCGAATGAAAGGTCTACATCGACACACAAATGCACGAACGGTTCATATCAACACACACGAAAGGTTAACATCAACACACATATGCACGAACAGGTTCACATGAACACACAACTGCACGAACAGGTTCACATCAACACACAAATGCACGAAAGTTTCACATCAACACACACACACACGAAAGGTTTATATCAACACACAAATGCACGAAAGGTTTACATCAACACACAAATGCACGAACGGTTCACATCAACACACACACGCACAACAGGTTAACATCAACACACACCTGCACGAAAGGTTCACATCAACACACAGCTGCACAAACAGGTTCACATCAACACACAAATGCACGAAGGTTCACAGCAACACACAAATACACAAATAGATTCAAATCAAGACACAGATGCACGAAAAGGTTCACATCAACAAACACATGCCGAGGAACTGCTGGCGGAAGAGCAGGCTGAATTCATAGATGGGCGGAGCGCAGCGTAACAGATCTTCAACTGCAGATTAATCATTGAGGAACACCGGCAACTTCAACGAGAGCTCTTGCATACTTTCATCGTCTTTAAGAAAGCCTTTGACCGCGTGTTGAAAGGTACTCAGAGGATTCAACCTCGACGAAGCGCTGTTGAAAGTCATCAAAGAAATCTACGGAAACGCTAGCAGCGCAGTACTCTCGATGGACAGAAGGCAGACTTCTTCAGGACATCAGTAGACACCAGTGGGCGTCCGCTAGAGACGTCTGCTCCTTCCCGTCCTGTGTAACCATTTCATTGAGAATATGATGCAGGAGACAATCCAAACCCACCACACCTCTATCTCGATATGTGGTAGACCCATCTCTCACTTGAGATTCACTGATGACCTTGGCCTCATTGGTGGCACCAGCAGTGAACTCCGAGACCTCACCACCATACTCTATGGCAGAGCATGAACATTCGGGATGGAGATAAGTACGGAGAAATCTACGAGTTAACAGCACGAACAACACTAGGGTAGACATCACCGTGAACGGCGAGAAGCTGTAAGAATAGACCAGCTTCAAATATTTGGGAGCAACACTATCCAGTAATGTTACGGTCCGCATAAAAATCGCCATTGCGCCGCAGCGATGAGCAGACTGAGCAGGTTGTGGACAAGTTGCTCCATCAGCTTTCCAACCAGGCTCTTTAAGTCCCTTCTAGTCTTCATTCTACTGAACGGCTGCGAGACTTCTCTCGCGGATACATAACGTAGGATACAGGCTTTTAAATACAAGTATCTCCGAAGACTGATCCGCATCTCCTACATAGAGCACAAGACAAACGAGTACGTCCGGAACATGACATCAACACAAGAAAGCTGGCTTGCGTTGGACAGGTCACCAGGTACGACTCTGCTCCATTCCACGCTAGAGGGAGGTCACCGTTCAACGTTCGTTTATCTTTAAATACCCCTAAAGGGCTCGTTAAAGCCGTCCGTAGCATCGATATCGGCCAACCGCAATGAAAACGCAAACACTTTAAAGATACTTCTTCAAATATTCAAATAACCAAAAAGGGATTTGAACAATATAGTTAGCCGAAGAAACAAACGGCACAGAACATGGCAGCTATGTACAAGCAGTTCTGATAATGCTACTGTTTATACTGGTAATATTATGTTTTATAATGAGTTTACCACTAACGCAATATTTTAACGTTTCTAGACTGTAAAGAGTTTTAGTATCATAAAATGTCTTATAAAATATGATGTAAAAACTCTTTGTCGCAAACACTTTTGTTCTTTTGAAGTACTGTTTGTCGTGTTTAAGTTGTATCAAACGAGTAAAACAAGAAACATTGCCGGATGGACCTACTCTTCAATCCACATTTCAGGTCTATTCCCCTGTTTCGGAGCTCAAATTTGTCGTAAAGGCTTGGATCTTTGATTTGACGCTAATGAGTTTTTAACGATACATACGGGAAATATAGAAATTGCAGTATTCAGAATACATTAGCATTAAAGCTGCCTTTTAAGAGATTTGCTCTTAAGGTTACATTTGCGGTGAATTGAAAAAAAACAACCAACAACAAAAATCGGTTTGAAACATTAAAACATTATCAAGCGGGTCCGTTGGGAAAAGAATTTTAAAGTGTTATGAACAGTAAATTTTTAATTGTTTGAAGATTGCTTTCACATACGCCGACCTCCCCCCCCGGTTCCGAGAGACTTTGCTAAAATGTAAAACAGTACGTAAAACGGAAAAATAATAAAATCAATATTCTGCTTGAGGTACATGCATTGTTTAGATTAGAAAGTGCTTCCTCTTATATCGCATTAAATCGTATTATTGACATACGACGAAATACACGAGGGAAATAATTTGAATGTTGTAAGCGATGAAATGTCGTTTTGAAAGTTTAGAATCCATACTGAATGTACTAAATATACTTTTGCAAAATGTATGATTAATTATATTGACTATTAGTTATTAATGAGCAAGCATTTGATATAGAAGAACTGTTATATTGAAGCTATGGATGCAAATAATAAATTTGTGATTGAAATATTGCCAGATGTAAACATATATAAAAACACTGGTAGTTTCCTGTGTGTGTTTGTTTTTGTAAAGAAGTTTAAGTTGTAAATAGGAAATTTTGTTAAGGTCATTCTGATGTTGAATTGGTATGCAGAGGGGGATTTCCTTTAAAGCATAACTGTACGCCTTGAAGATAGGTAGAACATTAAATTAGAAATCAAAAGTTTACTACATTTTCTAGCTAACGGGCTTAAAAATAAACAATTTGTATGAGTAAATGCTGGGACAGCATCGTCTAAGGTATGATAACCATCAAAAAATTCTTCACAATGGCGACCTATGTAAAAGACCAAGCCAGTCCGATTGAGATAACTCGATTTTTCTAATCGAAATACCTCGAACTCGTTGATTTTCATTGATAACATTCTCCTAGCAGAGTTGTCGTTCGTGTTTCAACATTCAACAATGGCCGCCCCATGAGAGTCTCGAGTCAAAACTTTCTTACTGCATAAATTGGCTTGTTTCGCTTTTTAGAAGCTCTCATTTATGAAATATGAATTATTTATTCACTAAATCTCCGCTAATGACAACAATGGATGGAATTCGAAGGATATATTCGATGTGAATGGATCACTTTCTACAACAATGGCTTCGCCCATGAGAGACTTGATAACACTCGTGTCAAAACTTTCTTACAGCTTAAATCGGCTTGTTTCGCTATTTAGTAATGCAACAATAAATGGAATTCGAAGGATATATTCAATGTGAATGAAGCACTTTCTGGATCTCGACAGCTTGACAAGGCAAAACTGGCATACTGATGATACTGGTATTTTTTGTTATCAATTTAAGTCACATTTTGCTTTATAAATTTTTTCGAGCATTTTGCGACTTATTGAATGGCTATGATACCCGATATCAACATGTCATATGGGATTTGCATATCACCAAGCTGTCCTGAAATACAACATTGATTACAAACTCTTTACTCAAATTACTGGTTTGTATGAATTCTTTCTTCTTTCTATTTAAGTAGTTGATATCATTATAGTAAGCTGCCCTGAAATACAACATTGATTACAAACTCTTTACTCAAATTACTGGTTTGTATGAACTCTTTCTTCTTTCTATTTAAGTAGTTGATATCATTATAGTCCAAATAATTAGACGTAATTTACTGTTTAGTCCACTAACTAATGGGGTTGTTTACCCTCGGGACTTCGGTTAGAAACCATTGCCCGAGCACACTGCTTAACATAAAACTCTACGTTAAAAAGCCGAAAACGGCTATAATATGGTCAGCCCGATTTTACTGGGCTGTACCATTTATAATACAACAATACATTGCAGTGTTGATGCGGTGCTTCAATAAAAATCTATTGGTTAAAAAATATCTGTACTTTTCTATTCAATAAGCGTTTAGTCCATGTATATCGACCTCATATTTATAGGAGTAGATATTATGTTAAAGGGGCCTTTTCACAGATTTTGGCATGTTTTGAAGTTAGTCATTAAATGCTTTATATTGATAAATGTAAACATTGGATCTTAAAAGCTCCAGTTAAAAATCCAGAATAAAATTCTTTAAAAAAAGAAGTCCGCAGCAGGGCTCGAACCAGTGACCCCCTTAGTCCTGGAGTAAAAACGCATTAGCCTGTTCGACTATTCTGCCAAGTATAAATGGTTGACGTATTTTATACCTAATATAAGCAATCTTCGTAGTTTCACACAATTAAACAACAACAACATAACTCTCCAAATTATTCAATCGTTTCGCGTTGCAACGCTTTATAATTTTTAAATCGTTAAAAGATGCATATAATGGCTATATTAGACCATGGTAAATGTTCAGTAATACTGTTTCCTAAAAATAACATAACTAAAACGAAAATTTGCGAATCCGATACAACTTTTTTCAATTTTGTCAATTTACCAAAACGTGAAAAGATCCCTTTAAAGTTAAATGAACTGTATCCCAGTAAAAGAGACATTAAGGCGATTGTGGCCAGTTTAGATCCAGATCAGCCTGCAGTTGCTTGAAAGCTGTTTGCTTAAGAGCGGTTTTCTGACAATGACAAATAGTTTAATTGGATACTGATTAGACTGCCCTTTTCCTGTGACCTGGCTAATTAAATTCAGAAGCCTGGTAACAGTTTAACGTTAATGTTACCAATGTGTCAGACCAGGGCCTGGATTTTGAAATCTAGGACATGCATGGTCAGAATATGTCATTTAAGATTATACATTTTTTCAAACACATACAAATGTAAACATGTATCTGTAACTAATGTAGATGTTATAAATAGTAAAATGCACTAAGTCAGAAGGCATTTGACTTTTCTGCTGGTGCCTTGGCACACCACTGACACCAGGTGTTTTGGTTGCAATGGTTTGATGGACTCACTGCTTGGATGTGTAGTTACATTATATACAGTATATCAAACTGTATTATTTCAAAAATGTTTTCATGTAGTATACTTATATTGATATTTACAAAATTGATGAATATGAATGATAGACTTGACTGAAATCATTTAAATGATACTGAAATCATGACAGTGAATTAATACTGATAATTATTTAATATATGTTGCTTGATACAATCATGTACATCTATATCAAATGAGATCATACTGTAACTTCGATNTCATATGGGATTTGCATATCACCAAGCTGTCCTGAAATAAACATTGATTACAAACTCTCTACTCAAATTACTGGTTTGTATGAATTCTTTCTTCTTTCTATTAAAGTTGTTAATATCATTATAGTAAGCTGCCCTGAAATACAACATTGATTACAAACAACAGTCATGGAAAAAAAGCCTGCACAACACAGATCAAAAATACTTTTTTTGTGGATCATCCCATATCTTGAAACTCTATGTGCATAAATATCTCAAGTCTTCATGAAATCTGGACAAAAAAAGTATTTTAAGTCCTTAATTGACCTGGCTATAGTTATCAGATTATTATAAGCTCAATAAGTCTATTTATATCATGTATGCTTTGTGTATTGTAAACATACACACAATAGTGCAGATACATGATAGCAATAAATAATAAAAAAGACATCCATACTATAAAGGTCAATGGCAAAGCCAGTGGGAAAAATGTGAACACATTGAGTGTAATCGCACTTTCGTGGCAGCAAAAACAACACGTTGACAGGTTGTCATTTTTGACAGTTTTACTTTCACTTTCATTTTGTGATATCAAACTATTAACAATTATATGGCAGAGAAAAATATCGCCATTCCATATTGAATTTATGTTCTTTACATTTCTTCAATAAACTTACATCAATACATGTTTTTCTTTGTTAATTCAAACATTCCTGACAGGCTACCGCTTTGTTTACATATTTCGCTTACACTTTGACGCGCGTTGGTAGGACCGCATTACCGCTTTCGAAATGTGCAAATGACTTTATTTTATTAATGCGCTAACCCATATGACTGTCACGTGACAATTTTGGCGGCAAAATAACACAGTAACGTCATTTTCCATAGAACAAATAGTTCCACGCTACGCCATCTTTGTTTCCTTGAGAAGACGTCGACGAAGAGAATCGAATAAAAGCACGCAAATGTAAGTGTTTCGCATTATATGCCCTATATATTATTATTCTACGTGTTTAAATCTATTCATAGCAAAACTTTGTTTCCGCAAATGGAAGTTTAATATGTTTTAGCCTTTAGTCCAACTGTTGAGACAATTAAGACTAGTGTCTCGTGTACTTTGTAATGTTAGGTGTGAATTTATAATATGCATAAATCATACATAGCCCCTCCCCCCCCCATCATTTATAAAACATAATCATTTGCATATGAGTTCAATTTCCATTCTTGAAGTGCTGTTAAAACAGTGAAATGCGTTTAATGTTAATTTTCGTTATTTTATTAATATTTTGATATATATTTGGATTTGGTCTGTCAAGTTAAGTTCTGTCCGTATGTATACGTATTTGTGATACATAAACTTTTTTGGATATATAGTGGTATTTCAGACTAACTATTGGTCCTTGTAGAAAGTGACTTTGGGACAAGATCAGCAACTTGTGTGTTTTATTTACAGAAACTACCATTTGTTTAACGTCGGCCAGACAACAGCAATTGCTGCGTCTGAACCTACCAGTTTATAATGTATTGCTGATTTGAAGAGTATTTGGACAGCAGTGCTGCATTAAAAAAAAATGCTTATTACATTTCAGTTAGCCACATGTTTGTAAATACAAAGACGGAAGTTGAGAGTATTTGATACAGATACTTTGTTGTTTCTCAGTTTCTTTTTAATTTAAATTGGTAATGACAAACACCTAATAAACTTGATAACTATTCTAGAGCTTAATTATTCTTGTAGTTGACAAAATACTTTATAAATCTTGAGAGTGATGTAAACTTTTAGGCTTGATCCTAAAATAATTCTTTTAAAAAAAGAAGGCGCAGGATAATTCTTCGAGTTGAGAAGGCACATGTTAATGATAATTCTTGGAGTTGAGAAAACATGATAATTCTTGGAGTTGAGAAAAAAACATGATCATTCTTGGAGTTGAGACAGTACATGATCATTCTTGGAGTTGAGAAAACATATGAGCATTCTTAGAGTTGAGAAAAAACATGATCATTCTTGGAGTTGAGACAGCACATGATCATTCTTGGAGTTGATATGATTATTTTTTTCAGTTAACAAAACAGTCTAGTGTTGATAATTCTTGGTGTTGAAAAAATTAGTTGATAATGTTTGTTTTTGAGCGTTGAAAAAAACATGATAATTCTAAGAGTTGAAAAAGCATAATATAAGATAAATCTTTGAGGTCAGAAAATGCATGCTTATTCTTGGAGTTTAGAAGTTCATGATCATTCTTGAAGTTGATATGATTATTCTTGCAGTTCAGATTTTAGCACGTGTTAATTCTTGGTGTTGAAAAAAAAGAATATATTTTTAAACTTTACAAATGCTTGACTATTCTTAGATCTATATATGTGTCAACAAAAAGCAATTGATTACACATTTTCAATCAGTTGCTGAACGATTTGAAAACATGACTTTTTCATTATGAATATTATGTGGTTCCGATAAGAAGACAAACAATTTAAATAATAAAGATGTTTTCATTATTAAGCAAAGCGGACTTCAACCAAACGGCAGATTGTTTACCGATAGAGGCTAGAGGAAGACAATGTGTTCCTTCTTGCTTTATGTTCTTAGTTACTGCAAATTATATTAAACCCTGTACATCTATGGAAACAAGCACTCTAAATGATATTTTACGTGCTGGTAGTCATCTGTACTGTGCACTTTCCAGTTCTGGCACAATTTCAGGACTAATGAATCCCTCAGATCTGCCTTAACGTGTTTCTTATAAGAATGAAACTGTTTACCTAAGTCATAAAAAAGTATTGTCTGGGTTCATGGAAGAAAACATTCTAATAGATGGACAAAATGTTTTGTCACTGGAACAAGCAATAGTTAAGGCTATATCACTTGGTAGAAATCATATATTTGTGTTCAATGGTGCATCAGTGGGATTGTACTTTGATAGCGGTACATGTATGTTCTACATATTTGATAGTCACGCTCGTGGCAATAATGGGCTCTGTTGTTCTGATTGTAAATGTATACTCGGACTTGTTAAGTCTGTAGACAAGTTGGCTATATTTCTACGGGATTTGTCTAGATCTATGAGTGCTTCTGTTCATGTCATACAATTTGACCTTCATGTATTGAAATTTGGCACCAGTTACAGGTTTACGCCACTTTCTTTTCATATTTATGATGATGCAAGGTTACCCAAAGTCAAACATGTGTATAAACATTCAGCTGAGGGAGTAGGCTCAAAGGCAAAGAGGCTTAAGGTGCAACATTTATTCGAAGGAAAATCTGTTATTGGCTGTGTGGATGACTGGAATGTTTCTGAAGTTTCTTGTGTAGAAAAAAGTTCCTTGTCAGATGAATGCAACATGCTTCAAAATGAAGATGAATTAATGTCTAGTTCTAGAAATAAGCGTACAAATCAGACAGACTGTACTCCAGATCTTAGTTCAATATTTGACAAGCTTGTTTGTAGTGGTCCAGATTATGTCTGTTCCTGTTGTAATCAGACTTTCTTCGGACATTATGTGAAAAGAACTGACCGAATGTTGGACTCCAACAGATCCCGTATTAATAAGTTTCTTACAAACTTTAAAAGTGTAGGTGGTTTTGAGTGGATATGTCATCTTTGTTATGATTATGCTCGTAAGAGTAAAGTACCAAAGTTTTGGGTGATGAATGGTTTACAGTTTCCTGAAAAACCAGACGAACTGGAGCTTTCCAGTTTAGAAGAAAGGTTGGTGTCTCCAAGATTGCCTTTCATGCAACTTCGTGAACTGCCACGAGGTGGTCAACTTAATCTAAAAGAGAATATTGTTAACGTGCCTGCAGATTTTAATCAAACTATGAAAATTTTGCCGAGAATGATTGATGAAAGTCAGACTATCATGTTGAAATTAAAGAGCAAATAATCATACAAACACCATGTTGCATTTGAAAACATACGTCCTAATAAAGTATTTGAAGCTGCGAAATGTCTGATTAAAAACAGTAACTTGTTTAGGAATGAAGGTATTGTTTTAAATGACTCTTGGCTTGAACATACACAGGAAATAACTATTCCTGTTGAAGAATCGATTTAAGGTGAGGGAAGTTCTGAAACTAGTGAGAAACAGAGGGATTCTGAAAATAGTTGGATTGAAGAAAACTTCGCTGATCGCCCTACAGGTTATCTTGACACTTTTCTTCAAGCTATAGATTTTCGAGAATTTAATCAGGTGTTGTCTGTGGCTCCCGGAGAAAAAAACTCACCCATTGGCCTGTTTCAGGACCTCCATGCAGAAGCGATGTCTTTTCCTACATTATACTGTGGGCAAACTCGCTTTGAAAATTCTGCTCGTTCAGTTGCACTACATTATAGTGATATTTGCAAGTGGGAACTTCGTAATGTTGATAGACATGTTGCATTGTGTGTACCAAATATGTTTTTTAAGCTGAAAAGGTTGCAAATAAAGCAGATCAGAGACAAAGTACATCTTGCAATTAGAAAATGCAAAACAAAAGGCATATCATTAACAGCAGGTGATATCTTAACACCTGGTTTTGTTGACAAACTTACAATGCAAAATGATGGATATAGAGTTTTAAGGACACTGCGTGGTTCTCCACCATACTGGGAAGCAGCTAAAAGAGATCTTTTTGCATTGATTCGTCAGCTTGGCATACCAACATGGTTCTGCTCATTTTCGGCCGCAGAGACCAAGTGGGAACCTTTATTAAGATCTTTGGCCAAGCTTGTCCATGGAAAAGATGTGTCTGCAAACGATATTGAGACTATGTCTTGGCAAGAAAAGTGTGTTTTAATTAAGTCTGATCCAGTGACTTGTGCTCGTAACTTTGATTATAGAGTACAAGTTTTTATTAAACATGTTTTGAAACATCAGTCTCATCCTGTAGGTGAAATACTAGACTTCTTCTATCGTGTTGAGTTTCAACAGCGAGGTATGGTTGCTTCGATCCAGGAGTTGCTTTTGCTGTTGAGGAAGGCTATGATATCGGTGAGGATTTGGATATAAGTAGAACACGCGTCTGCACAGGAAGTCTACCATGTAATGAAATGGGTGATGAACAGTATTTGCAACATGTAAGATTATTAAATGTAGAGCAGAAGAACATCTTTTACTATATCTTACACAAAGTGAAAACCAGATCCTTGCCTTTCTACATATTCCTCTCTGGTGGTGCAGGTTGCGGAAAGTCTGTAGTCATTCGGACACTTCATCAAGCCCTTCTGAAGCATTTCAATCATTTGCGCAATAAAAGTCCAGATAGATTTAAACTGCTGTTATGTGCACCTACAGGTAAAGCTGCCCATAACATTGGAGGGAGCACAATCCACTCCGCATTCTGCATTCCAGCAAATCAGAGTTTTCAATTCAAACCACTTGACATGCAACAACTGAATACTATGCGAGCACTTTACAGTGATCTAAGAGTAGTAATCATAGATGAAATTTCTATGGTGGGGAGGCGTATGTTTAATTTTATAAACTTGAGGTAACAAGAAATTAAAGGTTGCACTAAACCATTTGGTGAAGTTAGCATTCTTGCAGTAGGTGATCTTTATCAGTTGAAACCAGTTCTTGATGCATGGGTTTTTTCTCAGGTTTACCATAAACCAGAGTTAGAGTGTTTGGGCCCAAACTTATGGGAAGATTTATTCCAGTTTTTTGAACTGACAGAAATTATGAGGCAGAAGGATGATTGTGATTTTGCTCGACTCTTGAATAGGCTGCGAGAAGGTTTTCATACTGAGGACGACTTAGCTGTAATAGCAAATAGACAAATTGAACACTTGGGTATAAATAGACAAACACTGAAACATAAGGCCCATTTATTTTGTACACGTGCAGATGTTAGGTCTCATAATGAAATGATACTTTTTGACGTAAATTGTTCAGATAAAATAGCAATTGAAGCAATAGACTCTGTGTCTGGAAATATTAATGCTTCCCTTCAAGCTGTCATATTATCTAGAATACCTGAAGATCCAAGTAAAACGATGGGCTTGCAAAAGAAACTACAACTTGGTTTAGGCATGCCTGCAGAATTGTGTTCAAACATAAACACTACAGACGGTCTAACAAATGGTGCTTCATGTTATATAAGAAAATTTGACTTCAGGGTTAAAAATTCATGCAGATGTAGTATTGTTTGGGTTGAATTTGATGACAAAACAATTGGAAGCAGTTGGCGAACAAAATACAGACATTTGTATATAGATGGTGTGTTGATGTCCTGGACCCCAATCCTTGAAATAAGTAGAAGGTTTGCTTATAAATTTTATACAACTTACCAGATTGTGAGACGCCAGTTTCCTCTCTATAATTCTGCTGGTAAAACTATTCATAAAGCACAAGGTTCAACAATACCAGAAGCTGTGTTGAATTTTGGGTCAAAGAAAATATACCACATTCATTATGTTGGCCTTAGTAGAGTGTCAAATATTTCTGGTGTGTTTATCCAGAATTTCAATTCAGACAAAATAACTGTGTCCTCTGAGGTCCAGTCTGAAATGGAACGCCTTCGAACCTATAAGCAAATTGAAATGTTCCCAAAATCTGGACCTTCATCTGAGGGGATATTAAAACTATGCTTTCAGAATTGTCGATCTTTGAAAAAACACATTGAGGATGTCAAGCAAGAACATACCTTGTTGTCTGCAGATGTTATTGGTTTTGTAGAAACAAGAGTTTCAAACTCTTTTCCTACTGTCAATTTTGAGATGAAGGGATTTAGGATGATCTCTTCAAATTATGAGCAAGCACAACATGGCTAAAGCATTTACCACAAAAGCAATGTAGACACTGTTTCTGTCATATTTAACACAGTAAATGGAATAGAATATGGTATTGTATCAGGAATTAGAAATATTGTTGTCTGCTTTGTTTATTGTCCAGCAAAGATTGCTACTGCTGTCAATGTCTCTGCTTTTCTATTGTCAATTGTTGATAGGATTTCAACTTTCTCTTTGGATATGAAACTTTTATTTATGGGAGATTTCAATTTTGAGTTTAATGAGCATGCATGTATTGCAAAGCTTTTCAAAGACAGACATGGTTTGAGACAATTGATCAATTGTGTGACAACAGACTATGGAAGTTGTCTAGATCATATTTATACTGACTTGCCGTATCATTGCTTGGGAGAATATGGAACTTTTGAATCATATTATTCAGACCATAAAGTCTTGTATATAGAAGTCAGAAAACCAGAATAGATTTTATTAGATAAACCAAGATTGTTCAAATTATGATCCCTTGGATCGATTTTAAATGATCCCACCCTGGGGTCACTTGATTTAAAGGCAGATAATCACATTTTGTTTATGTTATTTATCTGTTAAACAGTTTAGTTTCTGATAGTTTATACTTAAATAAGTTCATTAGGCACTAGTTTTTGTTATAGTTTCATTGTAAGTATTTTTTTATTTGATTTCCCTATCATGGTTGCACAACCAAGATAGAATTATCATGTTTATTAATTTCAACAACCGAATCATCCATGTGATTTATAGGAAAAACTTCATCTATTCACTATATTTATTACAAATGTACAGGATCAATTACATATTTGAGCAGAAATCATTAACAAACCCATATTTATAAAATTTTCATTACCTCCCTTTGTCTATCCTGTGTGATTCCCCTAGGATAGATAAGGAATAAATGAATTTAAAGCTCTGTACTGGTTTAGTGTTTGTTGATTTTGTTTTGATTGTTAAATAAGGTCAACAGAGATGAAAATGCAAATGAAAAATGTGTATTGGAAAATAACTGGCATGTTCATGACATGCGTAACCCTATAAGTTCTCATCTACATATTCCACNCGTATGTTTAATTTTATAAACTTGAGGTTACAAGAAATTAAAGGTTGCACTAAACCATTTGGTGAAGTTAGCATTCTTGCAGTAGGTGATCTTTATCAGTTGAAACCAGTTCTTGATGCATGGGTTTTTTCTCAGGTTTACCATAAACCAGAGTTAGAGTGTTTGGGCCCAAACTTATGGGAAGATTTATTCCAGTTTTTTGAACTGACAGAAATTATGAGGCAGAAGGATGATTGTGATTTTGCTCGACTCTTGAATATGCTGCGAGAAGGTTTTCATACTGAGGAAGACTTAGCTGTAATAGCAAATAGACAAATAAACACTTGGGTATAAATAGACAAACACTGAAACATAAGGCCCATTTATTTTGTACACGTGCAGATGTTAGGTCTCATAATGAAATGATACTTTCTGACGTAAATTTTTCAGATAAAATAGCAATTGAAGCAATAGACTCTGTGTCTGGAAATATTAATGCTTCCCTTTAAGCTGTCATATTATCTAGAATACCTGAAGATCCAAGTAAAACGATGGGCTTGCAAAAGAAACTACATGCCTGCAGAATTGTGTTCAAACATAGACACTACAGACGGTCTAACAAATGGTGCTTCATGTTATATAAGAAAATTTGACTTCAGGGTTGAAAATTCATGCAGATGTAGTATTGTTTGGGTTGAATTTGATGACAAAACAATTGGAAGCAGCTGGCGAACAAAATACAGACATTTGTATATAGATGGTGTGTTGATGTCCTGGACCCCAATCCTTGAAATAATTAGAAGGTTTGCTTATAAATTTTATACAACTTACCAGATTGTGAGACGCCAGTTTCCTCTCTATAATTCTGCTGGTAAAACTATACATAAAGCACAAGGTTCAACAATACAAGAAGCTGTGTTGGATTTTGGGTCAAATAAAATATACCACATTCATTATGTTGGCCTTAGTAGAGTGTCAAATATTTCTGGTGTGTTTATCCAGAATTTCAATTCAGACAAAATAACTGTGTCCTCTGAGGTCCAGTCTGAAATGGAACGCCTTCGAACCTATAAGCAAATTGAAATGTTACCAAAATCTGGACCTTCATCTGAGTGGATATTAAAACTATGCTTTCAGAATTGTCGATCTTTGAAAAAACACATTGAGGATGTCAAGCAAGAACATACCTTGTTGTCTGCAGATGTTATTGGTTTTGTAGAAACAAGAGTTTCAAACTCTTTTCCTACTGTCAATTTTGAGATGAAGGGATTTAGGATGATCTCTTCAAATTATGAGCAAGCACAACATGGCTAAAGCATTTACCACAAAAGCAATGTAGACACTGTTTCTGTCATATTTAACACAGTAAATGGAATAGAATATGGTATTGTATCAGGAATTAGAAATATTGTTGTCTGCTTTGTTTATTGTCCAGCAAAGATTGCTACTGCTGTCAATGTCTCTGCTTTTCTATTGTCAATTGTTGATAGGATTTCAACTTTCTCTTTGGATATGAAACTT
>VMBQ01001614.1:0-83733 GCA_007657795.1 Dreissena rostriformis
TTAGTGTCTTTGTATCGTTTTGTTCCTTTCATGTGCATATCTGTGCTGATTATTGTATTTTTTATTGCTTTGCTTTCTTACACACTTTCACGTCTTACTTATTTTGAACTATATGCATAGAATATATTATTTTAACCAGTAGAGAAATAACACATTGCTAACAACTGTTAGTAGGATGCCGATTTTTTGTTATAAACTAATTAGACGCGATTCATTTCTGTGTAAATTAGGCATTACAAAAACACTTAAAGGTAACTATGTGGGAAAACAATTTGTTCTCTTTATGTCGAAAAATATGTTTCCTTAAGGGTAGAGGTTTAACCAATTGTAATAAAAGGCAAAGCAACATCAAATGGTCTTGAGAAAATAATTACACTGCATATTTACTTCAAGAAACACTTGTCTTTCTAAAACTAAATGACAATTAGAATTGGGTGAATTAAGTTTTACTGTGGGAAATGATCAAGAAGTGAAGCTGTATGAATTTTAATATAAAAATAAAGTTACAATACTACACATTAAGAGCTGATTTTCATACATCCACAAACTAATTGATCTGCATAATGAAAAATTGCAAAATTGTGTACTCAATTTTTGAATGAATCCTGCTTAGTCCCTTTCTGAATTTTGAGTTTTTAAATTGCTTTTTCTCTCTCGTTTTACTAATGTTTAAAGCATACTTTAACTCTTGCGCATTTTGAACGCACACACGTTTATTGTTTGTGTGTGTGTGAGTTTCTTTAAGTAATCAAATATTGCATGCTTATTGAAGGAAACATCCTCTTTATTATAAATACTCGCTCCTCATTTTTATCTTACCTGTCATTTTCCATTTAACTTTCAATTTTTATAAAGATAGCATCTACTCAAAATATTGTTAATGTTTTTTTTGTATTAAACATATTCAAATGAATATTAAGGAAAATACTTAATGAGTGTAAGTATATAAATCAATATTTACTGTTTGTATGTAAATATTGTGCATATATAATATTCAATTATGTAACATTGTGTTATTTGGAATTATGTGGGAAAATAATAAAAATACTTCATCTTATAGTTACTTGGTTCATAGGAACTGCTATTTAGAATTCCACGACAATATTATACATGTATATAGCGCATTCGAACAACTAAACACATTTGACCGTTGACCTCTACGTATTACATTTTATGGAAGAGAAAAGGAATTTCGTTCTGCCGTGAACATTTCAACAGAGGTATAGAGCAAATATAAAACGGTATGGCTTGGTCAATCCTATAGTCCCTAACCGGTTTAACCGCTAGTGTGCTGAACAACACACCTTTAAGCATTGATGCAGCATATAATCTTTATCATACCCGTATGTATGATGTTCATAAAATATGTTATCGCGACGTTCGCGTGATCAGCAGAAATAAACGGACATGATTACACAACTCCATATTTACCATTTATTTATTAACATTAGAACATGACACATGTGTAAACAAATAAAAATCTGATATACAAATAAAAAATAAAAATCACATGTTTAATTCCGAAAAACAAGCCATTGACTTCAGAATAAATTCGATTGGAACTATTTATGTCACCTCATAAACGATAACCATTGAAATGATGCCATTCAGGGAAGTATCACAGTGTTACTAAACTTGGGTTATTTCCGTTCGAGCCTTGTGCAGTGTTCTAAAAATGCAGCTTTAATCTGGAATAAGAAACTTACAGTTCCTGGTCCAAAAAATCCAATGGAAGAATCGTCACAAAAAAATCCTTAACATGTCTCCCAACAGTCTTCTTTTGTAACAACACATGTCACCCAACATCCTTCTTTTCTATTGTAACATCAGACGTCACCCAACAGCTTTCTTTTTGTTACATCACATGTCAACCAACAACCTTCGTTTTACAACACATGTCACCCAACAGCCTTCCTTTGGCATATCACATGTCACTCAATAGCCTTCTTTTGTAACAACACATTTCATCCAACAGCCAAATTTTGTGACATTACATGTAATCCAACAGCGTTCTTTGTTAACATGTCACCCAACAACATTCTTTTGTAACATCACATGTCACCCAACGGCGTTCTTTTGTAACATAACATGTCACCCAACAGCCTTCTTTTGCTACATCACATGTCACACCTTTACCCAAAAATAATAACATTCATACTAACAAATGTTTGACGTATACGGATAACTGTTGCTACAACTCTCAGCTTTTTATATGAAGTAAATGATGAATTCGTCATCGTTCAATAGGAGTTCCTGACATTCCTCGTATATTCCTCATATATATATACAGTCTACTCTCGTTATCTCGACATCGGCGGGAACAAGAAAAAATGTCGAGATAACGAGAGCTCGAGATATCCGATTAGGCGTCTAACTAAAGCCGTCACCGTGTGGCATAATACTTACAACGGCGTAATAATTACTGTATGAGATTCAATGCGCGTTTCTTACGATTCTCTGTTTATGTACGTTTTGTAGTTTGAAATGCAAAGTTTAATCGATTATTCGCACAGGACAAAATAAAAATGAAAAAACATTCTGAGTCTTATCTTTATTATCTTTATTAGCATTCCGACCAATTGTCATGCAATAACAAGTCAAGTCAATAACAGAGCAGCACATAGACATGGGCAATTAAAGTGACAGGCATTACTCAAGTTTTAATGGCTAACGACATTACACATGTGTGGTCATTGATGCAATTAACGGATCCATTACCGCACAGTATCGGGAGCAGCCAGGCGAAACGGGACGGTGAAGTATCAAAGATTGTTTTCTCATCTTTGCCGACTCTGGGACAGTTATTCGCACCTCGAGATAAACCACAGTAAATACGTGTAAAATCAAAACTCGGGACACATTTTTATGTCGAGATATCGAATTAGTCGAGATAACGAAACTCGAGATATGCGATGTTTATTAATATAGATAAAGAAGGAAAAAAGTTGGGACATTGAGCTTACTTCGACATATCGAGAAAGTCGAGATATGCGATGTCGAGATAACGAGAGTAGACTGTATAGATATATTAATTGACAATGATACACTATATTTTTACAATTGCTTACTTCTTTATAGGTCTTGATATATTTAGGTGGCTGAACTCCTTCAAGATGTCGTAGGTGTATGTTGTTTCGCCTGTCTTTAGATCCACTATCCCACTCAAACCTGCATCTACAGCTATCACCCGGTCTGCAGACGAAAATTTGACATACAATGAAACATGTGTATCATTTAAAAAGATTTAATTGCAACTGAAACGTTAAGTCAACTATGTCTGTATACGTCTATATACATAAAGCAAATTTGTATAAAGAAGTACAAATATATATGGGTCTGTATTAAGAAAATATCACCTATTATGTCGATTCCTGAGCTGGCCGTGGTTTCTTCAAATCCCGGAAACTCAAAGTACTTTAATTTTATTTCCAGTTTGTCCGACGACAGTCGCTCGTAAAATCCAATGGAGTCATTCTCGGCGTTGTAATACTGTTCAGTAGGGTACAAACTTTGATAACGTGTAAATCTGATTTGAAATAAGAACACATTTTCTTTTATACCTTATGATAAAAAATGACATTTCTGCAGTGAAAAAACAGCAGTGAAAATAAACAAATTGTTATTTTCACCGGTGAAAATAACAAATGTTCACTGGAATAATGACGTCATTTCGTCAACAAACTGACGTCATATCAATGTATTGAGGCACGCCACGGGAGAAAGGGTAACTTTTCAGCGAAAGGGAAACAGCTGTTAATTATTTATTCGAAAAGGGGCATACAAGAAACAGAAAATGTGTTCAAGTCAGTGTAAGATCGTTTGATATTTCACTCGTGATCATAGAAAAATAATATGTTCACTAGTGGCTGCGCCACTTGTGAAAATATATTTTCTATGATCACTCGTGAAATAACAAACGATCTTACACTGACAAATATCCTATATTTATTTATGAATATTATTCCATTAGGAATACCTCTTCAAAATCTGACACAAATTTAACATTGCAAACAGCCATGTTTATTTGTAAGCAAACATGTTATGCTCAAGAAGTAAAACGAATATGCTTAAAACAATAAAATACCCTTTGAACAGCAAAGTTGATGCCCGCCACCAAGTCATCAATTGTGTACACAGCAAAGTCCCCGTGTGCCGGAGGGTAGGGTAGCGTCTCCCAAGCTGTGATATCATCAACACGACTTAACGAAATGTGTTAGGCATATACATGACACGATCAAGTAAAACGGACGAATTAGTTAATTCAAACAGAGAAATAAAGCAAACACAGCAAACTGCACGAAATGTCGATAAATAATGCAATACAGATTTAGATAACCATACACGTTATATGTTTCCGGTTCAATTTATCATCACACATGCATACCATTAAAGGTAACACTTTTAACATATACATAGAACATTTTACATGAAATTGGTACGAACTTGCGTCCCAGCCTCTGAGAAATAGGTGCCTCAGAGCCAGATGACCACGATTGACCACGTTGGAAAAATTGGCACGGTCGTTCCCAAAATTGAACATCTGCGAAAAAACGAAAAGACAGATCAACTCTTTGTTAAAAAATTTTATTGTCACCAATTGATATAGACTATATAGAGTTTTTTCGTCGGCTTAAATAATTGTACAAATAAAGCATTAAAACTTGAAAATGGTTCCAATTATAAGCTTTTATCAAACTTAGATGTGAATTTATTTGAAAGTGATATAATTAACATGCGTACTTATTCACACTGAGTATCTTGCAAGGCTAGTTATTCATCTGTATTTAATATTTAAGCTTAAACTATATTCCAAATCGCGGTCATTAAACGTTTTAACGCAATAAAGTATAAGATTTTAAGGAGCGAAAGAACGTATTTACTTATCCGAAGCAAATAACAAACTGTCCAAATCAGGACAAAATTAAGCAAGAAACCGAGACATTTATTGTTATTTAAGTCAGAGTCGCTCTGCACAAAAACATGCACATCGGGAAGAGGGTGCACGGAAAACATGGCTTAAGGAATCTGAAGATGTCAAGAGGACCGAAAACACGTGTATATGGAATATCGTGATATAAGGTACAAGCAATGCAATCAAGTTATGTGTTATTGTTTTGGTTCTACATGTTTCCGCTATATTAACATTGTAAACATATCATACAAGATATGGAATTTTTTAAGATGCAAATGTATTTTATCAGTTTAAAACTGCTAAAATAAATAAATGTATTTATGGTTTTCTTCTCAAGTTATGCATGCGTGCTGTTATGTGTATACACTTCGACAAACACCTAAAACAATAATAATAAAAAAAAACACAATTTCATTTCCACCACCATTTCAACAACTATAACAAAAATCAACAGCAATAACAAAAGGCCTGGCAAATAGATTGTGCGGCCGGATGCGACACTTGTATATAGAGAATAACAGGTTACTGCCTGATATTTTTGTAATATATCAGGCAAGGCTTAGAATAATATAACGGCGAGGCTTGCCGAGCCGTTATTGTATTCGTGCCGAGCCTGATACATTACAAAAATATCAGGCAGTTACCTGTTTTTCTGTTTATCATACCTCTCTCTAAGTCCCCATTTTAAAATAAATAATGTAATAAAATCGCAACAACGCGGCATTTTTAGCGGGAATGCGGGTTTCGCTGTCAATCGCGCTACCATGTTTCTAAGCCTCGCATGATAAAATGGATCTTTATCCAAAACTCACATAATATTCTCTTTATCCTATAATTCCTCCCTTTTCCCATAAATAATTATCAAATATCGGATTTTTATGACAATTTTGTTCTTCCGTAAATTTTTGGAAAAACCCGAGTGTGATCTAAAAATAGCGATAGTCTAGAGCTCAAGTTTATACGATTTTTTTTATACTATCGATTTTCATCTGGCAATAGGATAAAATATATAATATCCTTTTATTAAATTGTTTGTTTTGTTGAATCTGATTTTATTTTACTAAAAATGATGACTTTATAGATCATTCCGAGTAAAATAACTTACTTCCAAACATCGACCGATTTAACAACTTCCTGTTGAATATGACGTCATCAGCATTTACACATTCATTTTTAACATTTGGAAAATACGTTTTTTGCTGTTTGTGTTGCTTTCTGTGGATTAAATGTAAAACATCTTGGTATCAAATTGTTTGTTTTGATGAATCTGATTCATTTGTACAATAAAATATTGCTTATTTACTAAGTCTTAGTAATATGACACATCGACTGATATAAGAACTTCCTGTTGAACATGATATAAAAAAGTATATCATGCAACGTTATATCAGTCAGATATCAATGCAGTGGTATGATAAAAAACAAACACGTTCAATCTGGTGACAAGGATGCAATTACACACGTATACGGAAACAATCTAAATTCGCAACTGATATTTTTATAATCGCAATATTTACACACGTTATAGTCCTGAAAATTAACATATTGATGTGTTATTGCTTTTGCATTCAAATGGGGTGTTCGCTGATTTATTGCAAAACGATTCTAATTAATGAAAAACACAGTTTGAGATTTATATACGGATGTTAAATAGAAGTTATGATATGATTTTCGGAAGTCGAATCCATTTGTTTTTATACCATCAATACAGTTTTATCAATAAACATACAACTTTCTCCATGTAGTTTCCATTCTATAGTTTGCTATCGGGTATAAAGAACATCTCATTGAAATAAATTAACGTATCATGTTTTAATAACTTAACATCGTTTTTTTTATATGCGAGAAGTAGCAGTATGTGCGAACCATATATCGATTGAACATACGTGTTTAAACTAGAAATATAAAAGACAGATTAACAAAATTTAAGAATACAATTACTGAACGCAAAATAACTGCACATCTAATTTTTTCATCAAATAATTCCTTAGAAGCCATGATGGTAAGAGAGTCTGGTAAACCAACCTGCGATGTTACGAGTCCAACCTTCACCACGTGCATAATGAAGAAGAACAGGGGAAGCAAGTGGAAGTTGCACGTGCCTTTCTTGTACTTAAATGCCTCATAGAAGTACCACTTCAGTTGTCTGCGCAGACGTGTGGTTTGCTTCCGGTACTCTTTGTCGTCAGGGTTATCTGGAACGAATTGAGAGTATGCGAGACATAGCATTATTTGTATGCGTTTTCTTCGTGTAAATAACTATAACGTTACGCTTCTAAGTTAACCTTAAGATTATATTGACCACTCAAGCATTTNAAAGAAATATCAGAGGCATGTGACAGAAAAAAATATATGCATAATATGAATGTTCAAGACTAAATTACTTGGGATAAAAATATGAACTTACTTTGACGATGTACTGTGCTTACTTTAATTATTATTATTAACTCACAGCACAGACCAAATTCTCCGACAAACCGTATATTTTGCAATCATGGGGCTTGTATACGGCGTTGTTTTACCTTGTTATTTATAAACGTAATTCTTGGTATCAACACATACACTTTCTATGTAAAAACATTTATTTTTATGTAAAAAATCGGTCTTATTTATATGGTCAGAAATTGGAATTTTGGGATATCATAAATGCTTTCTGATAAAAAAATAAAGTTATTGATATCAAGAAACACTGCAAAGAAGACGATTTATTCCTGCAATCAAGAATTCAAGCTTTGATTTTTATATTCTTTTTAATGCTAGAATAACTGATATCAATAACTCGATTACTTTTTTGTGTGTTTTGAAAGCAGATTTGGCGTTTATTGTTATCAAGACATGTTAAAATAAAACAATACATCTTGATATCAAATATTTCATTTATTTAAATAAAATATGTCTTAAAATAAGTTTAAGTCGCCCTATATGCATGCAACCTAAAAAAGAATGCACACGAAGGTTAAGTGTAACAAACTATTTATTCTACCGATAATTTATTAAATTATCATATTACAATCATTCAAATCTATGCGCCGAAGTTACCAGTTAATTGATGCATCTTACATTGTAAGTTTAAAGACAATACGTTTACTTTCACATTTCAGATATCGCTGCAATTCAACAACAAATGCGGACTTTAAATTATGGGTGTAAGTACTCAAATGCATTTAGCATGCAAAAGATGCTATTAACAGCATACACAATTACATAAGTTTTGCAAATTGTTGTTGCTTTATGCTTTAATATTTTTGCAATCGGCTAGCAAAGCTTTCGTTTGCTGTACTCACCATATATGTTTAAAATGAGCCTAATGAAAACACTCTTAAGAAAAACATTTGTATTTCCTTGTACATGCTGTTTTATTTAATCAGTTTACATCTCTTATAGACGTAATACAACATTTAACCGCGTGTTAACATGAACAAAAGCTGTATGTCCACAAGTTGTTTTAAGTCTTCTTGAATCGTTGATCAGAAAAAGCGTGACATGTGAATAGAAAACAGGTTTCTTGACATATAAATTGTGTATCAATAGAGGTTATGTAACAATAAGAACAAATACCCCATATAGAAAACATCTGCGCGATTTCTGGGATTGCATGCACAAAGCTCTTTAGAAAATCTTATCTTACTTCATATGTTAAATTGAACTTCGTTTAACATAATACAACGCATCTTGAAAATAGAATCTCGTCAAATTACAGTAATCCTTTTAATCTTCACTAGAAGAAAACAAGTGAAAACACAACAACCTAAAATATATAAGCCCCATAATTTCCTTTTTTTGATGTTATAAGGAATTAACTTGTGATTTAACTGAGTAGCCTTGTGTGTAAAGAAAACTGAAAAGGCGTACAAGTAAAATGATGTCATCAAAGTAATTACGCATTTCAGCATGTGGCGTTGCGGCTCTTTTGCTGTTGTGTACAGTGGTATACCTCCCCAGTAAACCAGAAAAGGCTCCGAGCAGAACGGCACTTTCGGAACAAATCGGTTTTGCAGCAGGGATTCGGCACATTTCTAAGTACATGATCTATAATGATCTTTGAGTTAAATATGATCTAATATATGGTGACAAACTGACAACACCGAAACTTATACAGCAAAGTTGCATCTTATAGAAACGCGGTACTATTAAAATAATTTGCGGTGAGAATATAAACATCAATGTACCAGGAAACAAAAAAAAAAAAACAATGGTATATTAAAGGAAGAAGACCTAAATTATTAGAAATATAATTAATTTATTTGACGTAGCATGTACGTTATTATCTTTATTCTCTTAATGAATATTAAATGCCTTCATACTTGACAATGAATCTATGTCAAGTGCATGTGTTCTGTTGAATGTTATGTTAATATCTTATTGACAAATAAAAAATATACATTGCATGCCACACTCATTCAAAGGTACATTGATCGTTTTCACAGAATTATAAGGAAGGTTTGATGCTGATGGGCTAAAAATATTCATGTTGTAATGTTATTATGAATTAAACAGAGTATTCGATGTCATTTGTGTAATCACATAGTGCTTTGAACATTCAGAAAGAGCTTTCGGTAATATCTGTTTTGCGTGCCAAAGAAAGAAAATTCATTATTCAGCTAGGTCAAATTATGCCAATTTCAACCATTTCTTCTGAAAAAGGAAAACAATTATCAATCGGACAACAACTAACTAGAGCACGATAATTAGGTACAAATGGATTCTGGTAATTGAATAGGATTGTCTGTAAGTACGTAAATCTCTCTTACATGTCTTTGAAGTTGCGACTACTTTTTTTCCACTTCATGGATTGTGATAAGAAACCGGAGTTTGCTATATTGTTATAGTAAACACGCAAATCATACACACTTGTATAACACTGCATTTAATATATAAAGCCCTAAATGGAAGTCGTTTTATTTTCGATATAACAAGGATATCATAAAAAATGTCAGAGTTTGTCACACGAATGACACTTTCCTGTGTTCAAAACAAAATATTGGATCATTCGAAGGCGTTTTAATTAAACATGATGCCACCCGAATTCTTCTAAATAAACTATAATAGTTGCCATTTGGTGCGTTGTACACAGTCAATATATGAAACAACTTAGTTTGTTATTCTTATCAATATAATTTCACTAGCGTTAAATACTTGCCGTATCAAAACGTAAAATCTATCGCTTTATTTTAGAAATCCTTCGATGTGGCTGATTGCGGTCATGTTTGCTTTGCCGCTTGGTTTCTTTGGCAACTGGTTGTCTTTTCTGGACGTTATTCTCAACCCGTTTGGAATTGGACAGGTAAGTTGAAGATGACAGGATGGATGAAGTGGACAGGTTTGTTAAAGTGGACAGGTTTGTTGAAGTGGACAGGTTTGTTGAAGTGGACAGGTTGGTTTAAGAAGACAGGTTGGTTGAAGTTGACAAGTTGGTTGAAGTGGACAGGTTTGTTGAAGTGGACAGGTTGGTTGAAGTGAACAGGTTGGTTGAAGTGGACAGGTTGGTTGAAGTGGAAATGTTTGTTGAAGTGGACAGGTTGATTGAAGTGGACAGGTTTGTTGAAGTGGACAGGTTTGTGAATAGAGGGAGTATTAGAATACTTTTCTATCGGACATGTTTAGGTTACTTTGACATAATCTATAAACATGTTCTGGAGTTGTTTTTTTTTTCTGTGACCGTTACTTGTCGTCACATAATTTACGGAGATGTTATTGTTTCACGCAAGCATTTAAAGTGTAAATGTTCAAGTGGAGAGGGGTTTTAACAGAGAAATTGGAACTTGCAGAATGTGTGAACAATTGTATTTAAAGCATTTCTATTAACTAGTTTCTATTTTTTATGAATTCGAACCAATATTTATCATTTTTTTCATCTTCCAAATCAGTGAAAAAGCAGATGTAATCACACACACGCTTGTTGAATATACGATTATTAAAGTTACTTATCCACTTTTTTCCCGTTATGCCCCATCCTCGGTACGTTGTATACTAAGTAAAGCTTGCACCGTTCATTACCGTCATCAACTTATATTTTATATTTAATTCGGTTTAATATTTGAAGGCAGAGGTTGGATGAATTTGCTTCTATTGCAGGCAGAGGTTGGATGGATTTGTTTTTACGGCAGCCTATGTGGCGTAGTGGGCGGTATCCTTCTTGGCCGGTCAGTGCTCACAACTGCTTATTTTGTACAACATTAAACTAACCACATGTCATACACCTTATAGTTATCGCGTGTGTTTAAGAAAACAATGTTTGAGTATGGATATGTTATTCAATACAACACATTGGCGTTTAATACATTTATTACTTCCAAAGTTTTGAATATTTGATCCTTATGCATTCTTAACTTAAAACAACATATGTATACTCAAAGTATACTTAGAATACATATTTTGCAATTGAGAAAAGAATAAAACAATCATTTCGGATGAGATTCTTTTCCAATAAATAAGCAGTAATAATGAGTCTAAGTGGGTGTTGCAGGTTTGCCGATAAGTACAAAAAGAAGATGAAGAGGATATTGCTAGCTCTAAACATTATCGTGATAGCGGACTTCGGTTGGTTCAGCTGCATGTGTGTTAACGCACTGCCGTACTCGAAAGGTACTATATTCAAGCAATAATTCATAACTAAAATGCTTAATTAATACATACACGCAATAAACGTTATCGTCAAATGAAAGTCATCATACCTTCATTGGTATTTAATGATGAAATATTCTATTTCAAAACAATATGTAATTTCGAAAACGTGCATGATATATACGATATATTATCAATTGGAAACTTAGAAATTTGCTCTGAAAATGTTTAAACAACCTGTTAAATGGTAGATTTACTATTAAAATATTCGCGACGGCTGAATGAAATCTGTACATATAATATATCCGTACGTACCCTTTCTGAAAGCAGATTTATCAATTAAAACAAAAGCAGTTGTTGAGAATGGTCAGACACAATATTAGTGGTGTCGTTAATAGTCCGGGATGAATTCATGTCAATAGAGTGTCTTCCCAGATATTCACATGCAATCCGGTCAGGCATCACCAGGTCTGAACTTTTCTCATAGAGTAAATTGATAGTTTAAAGACACTTTCTGGAAACAAAAAAGACCATAAAAATGCAAAGTGTTTCTCCAGTTAAAGCCTCTTATTTATTTCAGTGGCCATCTATACGTCTGTTATAGCTGGCACAGCTATTGTCGGTTCCGCGGTACCGTTGGTCTTAGAGCTGGGATGCGAGACGGCATATCCGGCGGGAGAAGGCATGGTCGCAGGCTTCTTCGGCATGGTGATCAACATTGGGGCGGCAGTGTTTCTCTTCATTGATCAGGCTTATGCACAAGGTATGCAATCGATGTATCTTTCAAAGGTGTATTCATGTTATTGCTGTGTTGTGTGGATTGTATTTCATCCCGTTGTTATGACAATTGACGGTAGACTCCGGGATTATAAGTCACGCCTAGTCAGCGTACTATAAAGTCCGACAAACATCGGTCACAGTGCCCGAGTCAACTCTAGGTGTGAATCAGTGAATCATTTCCAGGCGTATGCTGTGATGCTGGGTGTTTTGTATTGCTTGAGTTTCATAAGCAATTGACCAGTTTTACACTGATATGTTTTTGAAAGTTATCTGTTCTCAGTTTCTATAATAACAAATGGTAGAACAACCAATATATTTTTAAGAAAGGCGGCACATACCGTTCACGATATACTAGGTGTGTATCGGTCAATCTTTTAAGGGATGCGTATGTCTGGTTGTCTTATGTAATGTTCAGTGCATTTCATTGCATTCTGCAGAATATTAAATGAGTCTTTTGCTTCAAAAGAAAGGATTTAGGCTGATTAAACAATTTCGCCGTCTGATGTTTTTTAAGATTTGTTTAACTTTCTAATATTTGCAAATAATACATTCCTTCATCATTGCNACTGTTGCTACAACTCTCAACGGTTGATGTGAAGTAAATGATGAACTCGTTAGCGTCCTAGAGGAGTTGCATGATATTCCTTACTCTGTTCAAACCAAATAATACATTAATCCAATGTCACCAATTGTTAATTAAGGGTTCTTTGTTTCTTTACATAACAACATATAAGCTGATACATATGTTTGATTGAAGAGAAACCGTCGACGCAGGTGAACTGTGTTTTTATTCATGTGAATCGTAAACAATTAAGAACGTTTNTAAACAATTTCGCCGTCTGATGTTTTTTAAGATTTGTTTAACTTTCTAATATTTGCAAATTATACATTCCTTCATCATTGCAGATCAGGGGGAATAGATTGCTATAACGCGATATGGTTTTAATTGCAAATTAGATATACAATCAAATTCCCAAATGTAAATCGTTTGAACCTCGCCCTGCGAAAAGAGGGTTTAATGCATGTGCGTTAGTGTCGTTCCATATAAGCCTGTGCAGTCCGCACTTTCCGCCTAAAATGGATTTTTGTCAAGAAGAGACGTTCTTTAAGTGAAAAATATCTTAAAGCGGAAAGTGGCGTCCCTGATTTAAGCACATGCATTAAATCCCCTTTTCACAGAGCAAAGTTCATTTGAATTCGAATACTTTCAGACACTGGATGGACTAATTGGGCTTTGGTCGGCGTTTACGCGGCAGCTGTGCCGATCCTGATTGCGTTCCGAGAAAAATACAACAGAATAGACATTGACATAGAGGTCATTGCTGGAGATAGTTGACTTGTTGTCAGATGACATATAATAGGACGGTATTATTAAAATTTGATACAATATTTAATCACTAGTTTTAACGCAAATAATTATTTCTAGTTAATGCAGTCAGTTGACATTTTTCTAATAAGATGAACTAAGGACGGAATAGTGATCGACTTGCTGCAAATGTTTGAACATTCGTTCAGTTTATTACTATGTTGAAGAGACATTGCAACCATTACAAATGTTCTTAGCATACTGTCATTCATTTCATAGGCAATCCATTACATCTCTGTTTCTGTTTGATGTTAACCAACATTATCACTTTAGAACTCATACATATATAATCGTGTATACATTTCTTATCGATATATAGCCAATCGTATGTATTGAACTACAAAGTTAAGAGCAACACTGTTTTTATAGCAAACAAAATAAACATATTTATGCAATATGTCAAACCATTTTTATGTTTACAAAAGGGGACAGAGCAACAATAACAACAAGCGAACACGATTTTATATTTGCAGTAAATTGAGCTAATCTAAATCTTAGTTATTTTTCTTTGAACATAATCTCGTATTCTGACATATTACTTAAGTTTTCCAAGAAGATAAATATTGTAATTATTGTAATTATTAGAAATTACCTTTATGTTAGAAAGATCCCGTTACATGCAGCTTTCATTTTACTTTGTTTCCTTTGCACATAGTTGTTCATCGTTATCTGAATTCATGCACTTGTCTTCTGAATGTGTGTACCTATTGTGGGTATTGTTCGTCATGTAGATATAGTACGTACAAACAAACAGCCAAATTAATCATTGTATACAATGCTGTTGCCGAACCCATTTTTTAAATGCTAGAATCTATACAATATAAAGGAATAATGAAACTCTAGAATCATTTTCAGGAATTTATTTTTGTAAACACACTAGTTTTTAATTTAAGGAAAGTGTCAGATTTCCTTTACAGTGTAGGACAATAAATTCAACACTATATTAAACATGAAAAGAGATAAACACTAAAAACTATAGTCATTGCCAGGAATGGTCGATGCAGAGCATCGGAGGTTTAAACCAGTTTAAATGCTAGCCTTTCCTCGCACTTAACCAAGGAATAAAATGTACAACATACAGATGTAAATAGACGATAACGACATAGATTGGACATTTTACTTTAAAAAGCTGACCATATAAATATACACATATTGAAATTTAGCTTCACAAGCAAGACAGAACATTATTATAGAATGTGTGTTTTACTTATGGGACAGTACACATTGCCAAATGTTGAGCATTAAGACAATTGCACTAGCAAGTCACAAACACACACATAAAACAGACACACGCACGAATAAAACTGTGGTCACCACCTTTGAACGGTCAATTAAAAAATTGGGTGATCAAACTGTGTTCAGGAGCTCTAAAATTAAGAGATGACTCTTAGTTATTCACAAACCAGTTCCGTGTACATGAAAATTAACCTCATGTACAATCCTATGCGATTACAATATTATTCTTAATGGTAAAATATTCACCATCAGCTTAATCCTGTTGTTGACAAGGTTCTAGAACTTAACTGTTTACAGTACAATTCGAAATCATTGTAGTGCATCTACGGAACAAGCCGTAATTTATGGCGTAAAATATCGAATGGCTTGGATGTGTATGAATAATACTTATATTCTTTAAGATACAACAGCAATCAAAATGAAATAAATTGTCAATTTGACTAAACGTTCCAATATATTACTTCCTGCACGATTTTACTGTTTTGGTGTCGTAGAAGTCGACATTTTATGTTTAAGAAAATATATTACCTTGCATTAACATATTAAAAATTGACAAACGAACAAACACAAAAATAGAGAAAAAGTGTAAGCTATATTAAAAGTAAATCAGAGCAGTTGTAAGAACTACAAATTCAGGCGTTATTAATACTGGTAAAGTGTAAATAATAATTTCCTCCTCAACTAAGATGAATAAAATAACATGATATGTTAAATTCATACTTGTGTGTAACCTAAATAACATATTTCTTTATTAAGAACAACTTCTGAATTTGTTATCGAATGCAATACATTTACACTACCATTCAACAATCATACATGACAAGGTTAACGTGTTCCGCTTGCTTGAGTTTATGATTCCTATTTGTAACTGAATTAGGTACAAAACAGTTTTAATAAAAAAGACGGCAGTGTTGCCAAATGGAAGTGAGTCTAGTAATTTTGTCGGAGAGCTTTTGGTTGTTACAGCACCGACAAAGTAAATGCCATGTCCTTTATATTCCCCATTGTGAATGTGTTGATTTGCCAAACCTTGTTTGCTGAAATTCTTGCCATGGCGATGAGTTTCGTTTGGCAACTGGTCATTCTCTCTAGACGCCATTTTTAACAATGTAATACACAACCAAGGGTCGGCTCGATGGTCCCTTTTTTCAAACAATAGTGGTTTGAGACATACAAATTCGTGGTAGAAAGCTTTGTCGCAAGGATTGTCGAGATGGTATTTAACCTTGTAGCTGCCGTGTTTATCGTGGTAACTGTAATACGGTGATCAGATGAATATTTATTTATAAAAAAACTTTTTACAGAAATTTGAGAAAACTGCGGATTAACATTTAATATTTTTTTAAGAATTAACATAAGTTCATGTAAAATATGTGTATACAATGTGAGGATTGCGTTGTTAGCTTTATAGCAAGGTTCAGTGTGAAAGAGAACAACTTGTAAAAGAAACATTAATGATTAAAAAGCTGTAACTGTGAAGAAAACTGTCATTCTTTCCCAATAAGAAGCTCAATGAATGAAACTCACCAATATATAACAAACAGTGTTGTCTCTATACATTACCATTATTATAGCATTGGCACTCCTTTTTAAGTCGTGTAGTTTTTTTCTGGAGGAGCTNTTTTCCTTTGTCTCGATGACCGGTTTTGACTGGTGGTGATGCAGACTGCGTGTCAATTTTTTGTGTTGAATAATACAGTGAGGCATTGACACACAGTCTACGGTTTGAAGCGGGACTGTACGATTTTGTCATATATTTATGAATTTTTATAAAATGTGTTAAAAATTAGTATACATATATTTCAATTTAAATTAAAATTAAAATTAAAATTACTGGCCATAGGGGCTCTGGCCTTTATCTCCGTTGGAGGCCAGTGGCCCCAGACCCCGGCTTAATATTCAGGATTTAAAATATGGGGCAATTGACACCCCTGGAATTAACAAAACAAATGTAAATTATCGACTTAGGAAAATAACTAACACTAAGTATAAATCATCATAAATTAATGGAGCACATGAGTTGTTGCCAATCAACATAACACTTAACTTCACAAATGTATTGGGATATATTCGTTTGTACATTGATGTTTCGGTCTTATAAATCCCATTCTGGTCCTGTAAGTTATCTAAGTCTACAGGACCGGATGTCCTGTATACTTCAAATACTTTTGGGAATGTCTGCAAATTACAGCCAGTACTAGCTGCTTTATGGCAAAATGTTGTCTTTGATCTCTAAGTGAGACCTAGACTTTTGAATTAAAGGGGCGTGTATCTTGTCACATACTGTCTCCTGATGGTGGTCATTTGGGATACGTTATTTAAAAAAAAACATATTGAATGAAAAGTGTGAGACTGGACTGGTTGTTTTAAGGCAAAATTGTATCTTTTACCTTCAGTGTGAACTTGACCTAAGAGGAAGGGAGACTGATTTTACATGCTACACACAGTCTCCTCATGTTTGCCATTGAAGATAAATTATTTTTAAATTGGATGATGAATGACACAATTACAGTGTAGACATGTTTAAAGACCAATTGAGAAATTTGATCTCTACATGTAACCTTGACCTTTAAGGTAAGGAGACGGATGTTTTACGCTCATATAGTCTCATGGCATTGAACATTTGTGGTAATTTATTTTAAAATAGCAAAAGGGATGACAAAATAACTGTCTGGACAAGCTCTGACACACAAATTTAGGCACACATAAACAAATGCAAGCACACACACACATACTCACACACACACACACACACACGACCATTCTGTCTGATTTATCAAGCTTTCTGCAAGCGGGCTGGAACAAAATCAATATTAATATGTCAATGGTTGATGTAAATTTGCTTAGGTAATTAAATAGTCTATTTATTTTTAAAAACAGATTTGAAAGCAAATCACCTCTGACCATGAATATGACCGATTTCAATAAGTTGACCTTCATGAAGGTCACATTTCTGAAGGGAATCCTCCAACGCCGGCCACTTTCTCGGTTCATCTCTTCCGTATGTCACATGTTTCTTAAACTTCTTACCATGCTTGATAAAACATTGTTCACAATAAGATTTCAAACATTTCTTGCAGTACCGCTTGCCCCTCAGGTAAATTTTGTGCTTGAGACAGGGATCACAATAAAAGACCATCACTAAATCTTTAGGAACAGTTGACTGAGAAAAGGTCGCCATCTTGAATATTAAGTTTTAGTAAAAGAGTCTTATTAGACCTCAATTCGATTTAAATGTAAACATAAAATATTTTCAAATACCACTGAAATACTGTCCGAACAAACAATTATTATTTACTTATGTCCAATTTCAAGCAACTAAAAGAATTCATTATAACTCAAACCATATACACTTAAGATAACGTCTACAGTTTGGCTTATTCTGATACAAGCAAACCGAAGTAACTTTGCAAATCTGTCCCATGAGTACAAGGTTCACAAAACCTTTCATCACATAGCAAGTTTGTATGTTTGATTAAAAGGTGCACAGACACTATGACATACCCCTTGTCTATACTTGATTCAATACTTGGTCTACATAAATCACAGTTGATAACAACCATAAAACAAATGAGGTGTTTATTCATTTTGAAGTGTGTATCCACAATTCTGTGGCCGTTAAAGTGGCCTTTTTACAGATAACAAAGTAACGCGAATAAAAATATTTTGATTTAAAATGTTTTAGAAGTAAAGAACAAAATTTGCGTTTGCACATGTTTGTTAAATATAGATATGAAATAAGAGGGCAAAGATAGCCCAAAGATCTGAGTTCTTCCACAGATAAAACTCGTACAGGGTAACTAAAAAATGCCTATTTATCTCCAGAGGCAATCAGGTTGATTTTTGATAGGGGTAAATGTATTGGGCTTTAAGTTCTTCAGTATTTGATCTGGTCCGTTTAAACATAAAATCAGATTTGTTTTAATCATGCACAAACTGTGCAAATTGTGTTATTATTAGATATAAAGTGAGGTATCTACAACAAAATCAAATATACAAGTACCTAACACATAGCTATAACATACTTCTAATTAATGATATATGGTGTACCAGTACATGCATTTTTAAAATACGTTTCCATTGAACTTCATTGTGTCATTGATAATCTTTACTGACCATTATTGTCATATTTAATGATTGTCATGTCTACATATTGGAAATGTAAATACATAAAAGTTTTGTGAAACTGTCTCACTAATTGATAATGTTTATCCACCCTACCCAATCCCCTTCTAGATTAATGACATTTTATGAAATTTAAAGTTGGGAAAATGGATGAAAATTGAATGACATATCGGCACACATTCATCCATCCAGACATATATGGATAGTTTGTGTGGGTGCAGGGTGTTTGCAAGGATGGTGGTTTCTGGCGAACTCAAGAAATCTCAGCCCTGTGTTGTTGATCTCTCCTAACCCAAATCTAACTAGTGTCCCTGACCAGTCTTGGTAGGCGTCTGGTCTAACCTTGGCGTTCCAGTCACCTTGGATGATGAGGCTGTCTTTCGACCAGACCTTGGCTTTGATGTGCTCTAACTCATCATAAAACTGTCATCACCTTGTCTTCCTCATCTGATGTTGGCTTGTAGACCTGGATGAAGGTGAAGTTTTGAGGTCTCGTTAAGACACGGATAGAGATGAGCCTGCTGGAGACTTGGGTGCTTCTAATGACGCTATTGACTACCTCCTTCCTAAAGATTAAAACAGCAACCTGGCGATGTTTAGAATCGTCACTGCTGAACCATTTCTTGTGATCTTTGTCTGTTAATGTTTCTCCGAAGCCTAGCCACCTGATCTCTTGGCAAGTCAGATGATGTCCGAGCGGTAGCGCTTTAGTACGACAGATTGTGGATATTGATGCACGCATGGATTGTTCTTATGTTTCATGGAACATGGTTGTTCTCTTTGTTGACCCCTTTATGAATGTCTAAGATCCAGTAGCTAACTTGTTGCATACACCATGGAACCTGGCAGTGGAGTACGCGGTCCCAACTGATCCCGCTTGGTATTCTTTTGACTTGTGTGGCGGCGCTTTCAATTTTGCCACACAGGATAATATTATAACATGAAACACCAACAAACTTTTCACCTTTTATTTAACATCTTATAATCCCGTGATTCAATTTAATCCAAGCGCCTCCCAATAAAGTACAAAACACAGTATATATACGAAACAATGCAGTCATGTTACGCATACGACTCATATAATCTCGTGCATCACATGAATACATGTCACACCGTCAAACTATATATTTGCACCTCATATACACCGTTTTGCACCTCATTATGAATAATTTCAATTAATAAACAATTTCAGTAATACATAAATATTATCATCTAATAACGGATCAAAACATACATAAACAGTAACTATTTGTTTATTAACATACATATTAAGGGAAATCTATTTTATCTCCATATAGTTAGAATCTCAATGATACATTTGACTAAGATCCACACTATTCAACACAATTAATCGCTATTACGTGAAATTCACGACACTCCCACAAGGGCGAGCGTTTACCAGAAAGTTAACATAAACAGAAGGAAATACTGTAGATAATGGTTTAGACAATACTAAAGCATTAAATTATTATTTGAATGTCAATTAAACTGTCGTGCTATAACTATGTGTTATAATCATCTAAGAGATGCGACTTGATGAAAATAGTCTGGAGCATGATTCGCGATGGTCTAGACGATTTTCATCATCACTGATGACTATCATGTCATCATCACTGCCATCATCGTCAAATGAATGTAAGATGTTTACAGTAGCGCTGCCATCGTCTTCATCGTCGACGTCAGATGAATGAACGACGTTGCTAGAAGCGATATCTGCGTCGTCATCGTCGACGTCAGATAAGTGATTGACGTTCTTAGAAGCGATATCAGCGTCGTCATCTTCGACGTCAGATGTGAGCACAACTTTCCTAGAAGCGATATCAGCGTCATCATCAATTCATGAAGAATTTCAGAAGTTGTCAACACTCCCGAAAGTTTATGTTGTCGATTTTTCAAATTGTGTATGAATCGATTCAAGTAAGCCGTTACGCGAAGTAGTTTGGAAACAGATGAGTAATCATTGCTATCTAGTCCAAACGGTGCGCTTTCTTTTGCAATCGCTTCTTGTTCTGCAGATGCAGCTGCTATTTCGCAACTACGTTCTTTCTCGAGTTCAGTACACTGACACACTCTAGATGGACACCCATCTTGGGTCATTTCACCCTTGATGTTGCTATTCGGCCTTGATTGTTGCAACCATGAAGGACCATGCCACCAAAGTGAATTCTCAGACAGCCTTTTAAATGTTGTTCCACGAGTAGCTACATCAGCTGGATTTTCATTTGTTTTCACGTACAAGAACTCAATGTCCTGGTGTTTCTTGATCTCATTCACTCTGTNCGATCATTTCGTGGTAAAAGTATGGGACATCTTGAGCCTTCACCTAACTCTGCATGCTGCAACCTTCCTCTACAACGTAAGATGCCACATTAATCAATATACACGTTCAACTGCTTCAGCAAGTTTTGCGGTTTCTTTTCACTGATCGATCCTAACACGTCATTGAAGTGTTTCTTCTGAATATAAACTATCCACAAATGTTCCGCATGAAGAATTTCAGAAGTTGTCAACACTCCCGAAAGTTTATGTTGTCGATTTTTCAAATTGTGTATGAATCGATTCAAGTAAGNTCTATACCAAACGGTGCACTTTCTTTTGCAATCGCTTTTTGATCTTCAGATCCAGCTGCTATTTCACAACTGCATTCTTTCTCGAGTTCGGTACACTGACACACGCTAGATGGACACCCATCTAGTGCATCTTTGGTCTCTTCACTCTTGATGTTGCTATTTGTCCCTGATTGTAGTAACCATGAAGGACCATGCCACCATAATGAATCCTCCGACAGCCTTTTGAATGTTGTTCCACGGGTAGCTACTGTACATCAGCTGGATTTTCATTTGTTTTCACGTACAAGAACACAATGTCTTTGTGTTTCTTGATCTCATTCACTCTGTTCTTCATAAAGACAGGAAGATCCTTTTCGGATGAGATCCATTTCAGCACACACTGTGAATCAGTATACAAAAATGAATTTTGTATTGGAGTCGTCAACTGTTGATGAACAAACTCAATACATCGTACACCGATCACAACTGCCATTATTTCTAGTCTAGGGATAGTCATAGTTTTCAATGGGGCAAGTCTTGATTTCGAAAACAATAGTTCTACCCTTGTTCCCTTTGAGCTTGTCTGATGAAGATAAATCACTGCCGCATATGCCTTTTGGGAGGCATCACAGAAACACACTAAACTAGATGTCACCTCCTGATCACTTTCACATGTAACACATCTCTGAACCTTATGTTCAGGCAGTAATTCAATGTCACTTTGGATGGTTTTCCATTCTAGTTCTTCGTTCTGATCTACTTCATCATCCCAACTCAACTACATTGACCAAAGATGCTGAATCAGTATCTTTCCTTTAAGGATGATCGGTGAAAATAGTCCTTTTGGATCGAAACTGGAAGCCAACTTCTTGAGTATTGAACGTTTGGTAGTACCATTACANAAAGATGCTGAATCAGTATCTTTCCTTTAAGGATGATCGGTGAAAATAGTCCTAAAGGATCGAAACTGGAAGCCAACTTCTTGAGTATTGAACGTTTGGTAGTACCATTACACTCGCTTGTATCTCTTTGTTTGAGTGATAAGGTATCCTCAATAGGATTCCAGCACAATCCTAGAACTTCATATTTTCAGGATCAGCTCTATCTTCTGCTGGTATGTAGGTATTTACCACTTCACTGTTTGTAATCCACTCACGTAGATTCATTGATGCAGACTGAAACATAGATTTCACAGTTTGGTAAAAACTTATGGCACCAGCATCAGTGATAGCTCCTGTGATAAGGTTGTCAACATATATGTCACGTTTCACTTGTTCTGCGACCTCGTTATTGAATGAATCCATATGATGTTGCACAGTGGCTCCTAATAGGAATGGGCTTGAAATAATGCCGAACGGTACTCGGCAGAATCTGTATTCTTGTATATTATTCATATCTACCGTTGGTGTAGATTTGTCTTTGAGCCACAGAAATCGCGTGACGTCACGCTGGTCAGGTCTTAATCCTATCTGCAGAAATGCCTTCTCGATATCTGCGACGATTGCTACTTTGTTCATGCGGAATCGAAGTAAAACTCCACAGATGTGTTGCAAAATTACTGGACCACGATAGAGGCACTCATTGAGACTTTTATTTTCTTGTCGCGATTTTGCAGAAGCATCATAGACCAATCGTAATTTCGTAGTTGTTTTCTGAGGATTAATGACTGGATGATGTGGAATATAGTGTATTGGACCATCAACTCTACTTAAGTTAACCTTTTCTATGACACCTTTGTTGAGTTGATCTTCTATGACGTCATTGTACTTCTGCATCATTTCAGGATTCTTGTTCAGTCTGGAGACTGTTGACTTCAGTCTTCCAAGAGAGAGTTGTCTGTTTGTAGGCAATTCTGTGTTTTCGTCTCTCCATGGCCAAGTCACTTGATACCGACCATTTTCAAATGTCACCGTTTCTTTGAATTTTTCCATTGCAATCTCATCATTGGTTTTGACAATGTCGTCGGTAATACCAATCGACTCAACATTCCAGAAATCTTCTAAGTCTGGTTTGGTTTGTATTGGTGCATCTATGTTTGAGAATGCACACTGTTTAGTGACATCTGACCCGTGTGTCATTATAAACATACTGACTTGTTCAGATTCATTCTCACTCACACTTGTTCGGCCTGTCAGTATCCATCCCAATCTTGAATTCAGTAGATACAAACCAGGCCCCAACTCTATTCTCTGTAATAACACTATGTCTAAATAGTAGTCGTTGCCTATCAGGAGATCAATTGATGAGCATTCTTTTGTAGACGGTACACTGTCTGCCAGAACAACACTGTTCAGAATTTGCTTCATCTGATTTGTCAAAACACCTTTCATACAATTCCTCTGAATTGATCCACTTATAGTAGGAACTACATTTGCTGAAATTGTAATGAAAGAAACGTCCTTCAATTTGACATCAACTTTCACTGTCTTGGTTTTAATAACTTGGGTATTTTCACAACCAAATGTCACAAGTCTAAGTTCTTGTTCGCTTTCTGCTTTTAAGCCTAACTTCTTGGACAAACACTCTGATATGTATGTTCTTTGTGAACCAGAATCCAACAATATTCTTGCGCTTTCACAAAAACCAAATTTATCACCTCGCACATCTGTCCTCGCTGTTTGCATCAACACCATCTCATCAGTAGCTACTAATGCACTATCCTGTTGCAAGACACTTTCATTACTATCTTTTGAATAGTACACATGCGTCTTTTTTCCGAATTTCTTNGTGGTAAAAGTATAGGACATTTTGATCCCTCACTTAACTCTGCATTCTGCAACCTTCCTCTAGCATTTTCTTACGTTCTTCGGCAGTTTTGTATTTTAAACACTCATCACTCCAATGTCTGTCGCTACAATATCTACACTTATCTTTAAAGCTTTCACTTGGTCTACCTTTCGCATGCACTGTCAACGCTTCTGATGAGGATGTTGAATGTGCATATGAAGANTAGTTTTCACTTAGTTTACCTTTTGCATGCACTGTCAATGCTTCTGATGAGGATGTTGAATGGGCATATGAAGATGTTCCTTTGTATGTTGAAAATGGAGACTTCACCGACTGTGTTAGAGATTTCTTAGCAAATTCATTCTTCTGCGTGTGGGTTGACTTATCTTTACTGTCAGTGGTTTCTGCTTTTTCGCTCGCAAGCACAAACTCTCGAATTTGTTCCAAAAGCTTTTGCACTGTCCATTTCGTTTTAGAGCCATGGTTGAATTCTAACTGCCGTATTACTTCGCCGGGAAGTTTAGACCTGATCATTGAAATGAACACATGCTGATTGACATTTTCTTTTAGCACTTCCAAACTGCGAATATGCTTCTCGATGGTGTCGAGAAAAGATCGCAGGCTTTCTACTTTACTTGTAGGGGCCTGTACGTTGATTAATTTTCTATAATGTAGATCAACTGCCTCTTGGGGATCGCCAAATCTTTCCCTGAGAATCGCCACTGCTATACAATAGTTATCATTTGACAGAGTCAACCCTTCAATTGCACGTTTTGCTTCACCGCTAACTTTTGTTTGTAGATAATTGATTTTTTCAATTTGTGACAGTTTTTTATTTGTATGAAATGTTGCTTCAAAAGCATCCCAAAATTGGATCCATTTAAGTTTGTCGCAATTGAACACACAAAAGTCTAACTGGGGCAATTTCACAGAACTTTTCCTTTCTTTTTCCTTTTCATCTTTGCAAGACATTAGTTCCATGTGGTTATTCATTTGAGTACATGATAATACTGCATTTGCTCCTGTAACTCGATGATTTGTGCATTTTCAGATGTAACATCTTTACTTGCATTTGACACATTATCTTCATCTTTCTTTGCTTTTAAATCTTCTGTGAATTGTTCTAATTCTACCAAACACTGTTCTGCTTCTTGCAGAAGTTGGCAATCCTCATCAACAACACTTTCAACCAATGAAGAATCACTGTCGCCAATAGCGTCTGAAACGTTATACATTTGCGATTCTACTTTTTCACTGTAGCATTTAATTATTTTAGACAACTTATTCGCAGAAGATAGACAATCAATGATGTCACTTACTTTGTAATCCCCAGATATAAATTTTTTGGCAGCTCCATCTTCCCGACTCAGGTTTTTCCTAAATCGTGTCCGAACTCCTTTGAGAGCTGTTATGTTCGCCATAATCCTTTTTTATAATCACCTTTTAATGTAAATCCAACACGTTTACTATTTTTAACACACTATTTTATCCTCTTTTTTTACTATTTCCGGTTCGCGGGACCAATCTATGTGACGGCGCTTTCAATTTTGCCACACAGGATAATATTATAACATGAAACACGAACAAACTTTTCACCTTTTATTTAACATCTTATAATCCCGTGATTTAATTAAATCCAAGCGCACCCAATGAAGTACAAAACACAGTATATATACGAAACAATGCAGTCATGTGACGCATACGACTCATATAATCTCGTGCATCACATGAATACATGTCACACCGTCAAACTATATATTTGCACCTCATATACACCGTTTTGCACCTCATTATGAATAATTTCAATTAATAAACAATTTCAGTAATACATAAATATTATCATCTAATAACGGATCAAAACATACATAAACAGTAACTATTTGTTTATTAACATACATATTAAGGGAAATCTATTTTATCTCCATATAGTTAGAATCTCAATGATACATTTGACTAAGATCCACACTATTCAACACAATTAATCGCTATTACGTGAAATTCACGACAACTTGACTTGCATCATAACACTTTCAAAATAGTCAATTAGAGGTGTGAAATGTATATGGTAGAAGGAATTTAAAATAAGAGTGTTCAAAGTGCAAATATTTTGAATTCACTTTTTTATTGTTTATAAGTTGCCCTTTTTAATTATGGTTACACATCTTACCCGCTCCGAATCTTATATTACACAGCCATTCTATCAACATGACTTAATAAACAAAATGGCATCAGACCTGATATTCTCTATTTTATTTCTGCAGGCAGCCCAAATTCAAGCTGAGGGAACTAATCATAGAAGTCAATTTCATTCAATTTCAAAGACAGAAATGTCTTATAAATACTGCAAATTCTTATCTACTGTCTTGGTCGGAACAAGAATTGTCTGCGTCAGAGAGTGCGTTTACACTCGCACCTTCTGCAAATTATTCAAATAAATTTCATCTCCGATGTGACCCCCACAGGACCAGCTTTATTTATTTGATATTGATCAAAACATAGGATCGTTAATCAAGATGTCACTAGAAAGTTCCGGAGACAGAGTATGGGGAAAACAAAAGTTTTGTCATAAGGAACTTAAACATAAAGAGATATTAATGTATAAGCGAACGTGGCAAGAAACGATCTGTTGGTAGACATACATTTAAACTTACATATTCATTTGGCAAAGACGTCTTGTCAGAAGGGAAGACTGCGTATTAGGAAAACAAACGTTTTGTCCTAAGGAACTGGTCTTGTTCCTTTTGCAGCAAATAACATGTAGATATATTTAGGTATTATCAAATGTGGCAAGACAATATCTGTTGGTAGGGAAACACTCAAACGTACACATTTATTTGACAAAGACATTATTTCTATAGGGGAAACTGGTGGATCCAAATATGGCATCCCAGTGGTGCTTTCTAAATTGTTTCACAAATTTAACATACTGAAGCCTTAAAGGCACCTTTTCATGTTTTTTGTAAATTGACAAAATTCATAAAATTGTTTCAGATTTGCAAATATTCGTGGTAGTTATGATATTTGCGAGGAAACGGTATTACTGAAAGTTTACCATGCTATAAAATATCCATTATATGCATCTGTTGACGATTTAAAAACCTGAAAATTATAAAGCGTAACAAACACAAAACGATTGAACAATTTGGAGGGTTGTGATGTTATCGTTATATTTTGAAACATTATTATGATTGCTTATATAATGTATTAAATATTATTATGCCACTAGTGCACTTTTACATAGGAGACGCTAACATGATATTTTAAAGTGTTATCGGATACCCCATCCAATAACGCTTTTTCTTAGCAGAAAGGGTCATCTCACATTGCCCGAGGCCAATTACTGTCCCCTATTACAGTCCAGTTTGTCCCTATAAACCAAAAAGATGTTGAATATCAAGTGTTGTATCATGTGTCACATTGAAATAAGTGCATCGCCCTAAGACATTATAATATCGTGCAAATAGCCTGAATTGTAACATATCAACTGAAAGAACGTAAGCTGACATACGTAATTCAACCTGACACACAACAATTGACAATTAATATACTTGTACAAAGTCGTTTGTTTCAGAGCAATATCCTCCAACGATTTAATTGGCAAATCGACAATTGCATGAATACAGGTTTTTCCTATAAACAATAATAATGCAAAGATGATTTATCTATCTTGCGTTGAGGACTATTTCAAATGTTTTCTTCATGCCCGGCAGACTCCAGTTTGTCCCTATATGGGAACATGCGAGAATGATTGATAAATTTCTTAGGAAAACAAAAGAGAAACATTCCATCAATTTGTGGTCATATACTTAATAGTGCATACATATTAAGAAAGATATTACTGGTATCTCAGACAAATTTCTGCTTTTGCGTGCAGGTAATGAATGAATAATATGCATTGATGTGCAGGCAATGAATGGATAATGTGCAGGGAATGAATGAATAATGTGCACATGCATGACTGCCTGTATTGGTGAACATAACAACTTTATTGGCAAATAATTCCCTGGTTACATCATGGACATACGAAGCAGGACAGATTACTGTATTGGTAAAAGATATAATTTTGATAGCATGATACATTAACTATGGCAGATACTCTCTGGGTCGATGTTTTATTTCGGAGGAAATCAAATAACGTTGAGCAGTGTGAATTTCAAAGAAGTGAAGCATGGTTCAATTTTTGGGAATATCTTTCATGCTTACCAAGACAACCCACTATCTTTCCAATATGCTTTAATTTGAGCAATGTCAGTTTAGGTCAGTCATACAAACTGCTACATTCACTCCTCGGTAATTAACCCTAAAATTTGCACGCAAAAGTGTTTAATCTTGTACAGTATGACATTTGTGTTTTATTTTGTGGAAATAGAAAAGCTTTCATTTCCATTCATGGAAATAGAAAGGCTGTTATCACACTTAATATCAAATGCAATAGGTTGTTGGCCCAAAGATATTATGAGTTTTCAATCTTGAATGAGTTTTAATTTGTGAAATGGTAAAAGGCTTTCAGTATACAAACTGTTACACGCAATAGGTTAATGGCACCAATATACTCTGAGTTGTAACTTGTGGAAATTAAAATTACTTCTACCAACCTTTGCATGGAATAGGTAATTAATATAAAAAGGAATGGCAAAAACCTGTAATCCATTTTTATGTTGTAATTAAACAATGCATTTCAATGCATTCCCCCACTTAAGTAGACAGGGTTGTGCCCACCATCACCAAAATATATGCCTGTCAGGGAGAGTACATTAATAACTGAACAAGGAACTGAAAAAAAACACTTGAGAATGATAATCAATCGATATCAAATTATTACACCAGGCATACAGTTTCAGAGGTTTCATTTCCAGCCCTTAGAAACTGATGAGCAGCAAACAGCATTAGATCTGAACAGCCTGCCAGTTACTCGAGTTACTTGCATGTTGTTCTGGTGTAATGCTGGTTGCATATAGCCATTTTCAAATTGCTTCAGAACGGGCAAGAGTTAAACTCCTGTCCCTCCCATGTGTATATGTTGTCCCAGATTTACCTGTGCAGTCCGCACAGGTTTATCAGGAACGACACTTCCCGCTTTTATGGATTTTTAATTTAATGAAGGTCGCTTTTAAACAAAATTCCAGTGAAAGAGGAAAGTGTTGTCCCTTATTAGCCTGTGCAGACTGCAAGGCTAATCTGCAACAACACTTTACGTACATGCATAAAGCCCTGTTTTCCAAATGCAAGGCTCATTTATGTCTTTTGTTTTTTTCCAAGAAAAGTATTTCATGATATGAAATACTTGTTGAGGGTATCCTCAAAATAATGGGTGACAGCATTTTTTCCAGGAAAAATACATTAACATTAATGAGTAACAAAAACAAAGATGCTCCAACAACATATATTTATATAACAGATTTTCGTAAAACATATTCACTATGTCATTTATCTGTGCTATTGTGATTTTTTTTTAAATATCTCAAACTAAAATTGATTGCAGAACTGGAGGTTGTCTTACTTGCAATCAAGACTTACCAGCACACAAATGTATATCATCCTAGATTATAACGTTCTTAAAGTGTGCAAAAATGCATGTGTATGATCCTAGATTATTACGTTCTTAAGAAATTGTGTTACAATGCATTGGATGTGAAGAATGACCTTGACCTTTAACATTTTGCTCTCAAAATAAATAGGTGTCTTGGTTTCCAACAAGTAACCAACATGTCAAATTTGAAGATATTTGGTCAAAGCGTTCTCAGAAACAGATATCAAGTTACAAGCATCCGAAACCTTGACCTTTGACCTCAAACTTGAAAGGTGTACTCCTCACCTTCCCAGAAATAAGCATAACAATTAGAATTACTGTTTATCAGAGTGTTTTGTTGAAATATCGTTGGTAAAAGCTTTACATATATTTCATGACGCTTAAACAGAATGGTCTACAGGCTGACCAACCATCCAACTGACAACGCAACATACCCGACTTCTTCAAAACGGTGACATCATCATGATCATGACACACAGTTTGACCTATAAAAATGTATTGTCATACATCAAATAATTACCATTTTCTACATTTGGATAAACAAAACAAAGGGCCATTAGTCTGCCAAAATCGGTCGATTACAAAATTCCTAACTATATAATCCCTATAATTGCATTATTATATTACTGCTACTTTTGATTTATTATTTAACCATTAGCATGGATTAATGCTTAAGGATAAAACACTTTCATTCCAAGTCCCCCAGACATCTGCTGCAAGTGTCGCTTTCCTGGTAAAACTGACAATTACCGCTGTCGTTTAATGTCTCAAATGTGACACAATAAACCTATAGGAAAATTTGTGTTTTTGGGGCCGATTGCTACACTGTTTTATCCAATATGGAAACATTGAACAGATGCACCAGTGTGGCATTGAACACTTGCAATGGGACAGTGTTGTTCGATGAATGTGAACTTGAACTAGTAAAATTTTATTTACTCAGTAAAACATAGTGAAAGGTAAAGGTATGTTAGACATAAATAAATACATGTATAATTGTCATCAACAAAAATAAAATATAAAATCAAATATGGAAAACAAATCTTTACAAAACATAATTGTTACTCTATGTAACTTAATATTTTTGATATGAAAGCTCAAAATAACAGTTAAAGAACAAAATGAAAATGTAAAACCCTCTCTTCTTAACCTGCAGTTCATTTTACGTTTCATACCGTAATAACTCTAACTTTTCGGACACTCTTCATTTTCGGACACCCCCGTTTTTGGCCAAAATATTTATTTTTCATGACTCGAAATGTTTGGACATCCGGGTTTGTCGTCCATCATCAATGACTCTTAATTTTCGGACAGTTTCTTTCACAATGTTGTTTTACCTGAATTCTGTCCTGTTGGGCTTATTTGATTACACCTCGATCATGCGTTTTTACAATCGAATTAAGGTTATACAATCTGGCAGACGAATGCCCAAAGGCAATGGACCATTACATTTGGGTTATTGGGTAAATAACTATGTATACCGGTAATTGACGATGGTTTCACCAAACAGCTTAAAGTGAATCGTATGTAAAAGTAAATTATAATAAACGGAGTGGTATTTTACAAGCACGTGCTTTTATTCGTTGAAACAATTGGCGATATACACATTGCTAGTTGCAATAATTCAACTCTCAGCTTTATAACACAAAGGGTTGCTGAGAGTTGCAATGAGTCGTCTATTGTTCAAAGGTGCAAAAGTTGATCACCGATGCAATGGCTAAGGAACACTGAAACTGCGAATACTAATCAACGTTTACCTGTCTAAACCACAAACTCGTGCAAATGGTACTATTAAAGCACAAAATAATTGCGTTTTATTTACTTCGTTTTTCTTTCGTTCTCTCTATTCACCACATTGAAAACTGTTACATTGTTGCCGACTTAAAGTGTCGCTATCGGCAAGGTCGCAGTACACCAATATTTTGCATATTGGGTAATGTGATGTAGCCTAGTCGATAACGATGTCAAATATTCGACACAGAATACACTGCTTCAAATTTCAACATAAAAATGTCAACGGGAATAGTGTGTTGAAACATCCTCGTGTTTTTTTAGAGTGCATGCAAAAGATAACGTCCGTAGGTTGCTATTCAGGTAAACTTAATATGTTTTTGAAGTTTTGTCTCGAACAACGTCTGTTTAGGGAAGCGAACGGATTCGCTGCGTTGAACTGCACTTGTGTTTATGAAGGGGTGCATATGGACTTCCAGAGCCGCTACAGCAAAACTTATCAAAGGCTCTGGGAGTCCGTTTATATGGACTATACACATTGCATACCCGTATCCGATTATTAATACAATATGTTTTAAGTGTCTCTCAATTTTTAAACACCTGATATTTGGCATGCATGTGTATCTCATGGAGATGCACAGTTTGAATGGTGAAAGGTCAAGGTCATCCTTCAAGGTCAAAGGTAAAAACAATCAAAGCGGTGCAGTAGGGGGCATTGTGTTTCTGACAAACACATCTCTTGTTTGTCTCTAAATTTTCGGACACCTGTATTTTTTGAATATTTTTTGAATCTAATATTTCGGAAACGGAAAAAAATAATTATTGTTAAGTTTCGGAAAACTAAGAGTAGTTACGATAACCATTAAACAAAAATAGTGTAAGTCATCACAATCACCAGAAGTAAATCATGTATGTACATGTAAATCATTTTCGAGATAAAGATCAAGATTATAAAAATATACTGATTATATGAAGTTCAAATGAAACATAATTATCAAAACAATACAGTTGATTCTGTGCACCAGATTAAAGCATGTTTTAAATCGTTTGGTTACACAATAAATCATCCAGCGAAAATAAGACAATTGCACATCATTTAGGTTTATTGTATGATGAAACATAACACTGCAATAGAGTTTGTTGCTACCAAGAATGCATGTTGAAAGTACATGTTCCAAAAAGTCTTTACTGAAACTTGCCAAACAATAACTTGTTCTTTTATCATGATAAATGTGTTGCCATTGAATTGTCCCACAATGACACAATGATGGAGGCTTCAATAATATTGGAGCAAACATAACCATCGGATATCAAGTTCATTCCTCCAAGAATTAATGTAAGAAGTATTTGTCCCAAAATCTTTTATCAGAAACTCTGTGAAGTAAAACTAGTTGACTTTAAACACCAGAATTTTGCTGTTCAAATGTCCCACAATGATGGAGGCTGTGCTCCTATTGTAGCAGACTGGCTTTGGGCGATTAAGTCCATCCTTACTAGTAGCAAGAGTTGCCAGTTTCTTCTTGCCATCACCATCCAGCTGTAAGAGAATGTCGGTACAATATCCACATACCAGCACCTGTCCCTGAGCTGTCACACATAAACCATCTGGCCATGATAGGTCTGGGTCTGTGTAGGTGTGGAGAACAATGCCATTTCTAGCCAGGGTGAGGACCTTGTCATGGCTAAAGTCGGTGACAAATATCTTGTCACCTGCAGGACTCACTGCACACTTATTAACTGCAAAAGAGAGTATAATAATTGTTGTTCATTCTTTACCGAATCATTAGATTAATAAAGACACTGTTACACACCAGCTATTTGTTGTAATTAATAGACTATCATTTTTCTTACAATGAAACATTTCTCAAGTCATGATTATTTTAAGCTCAAACCCAATGATATACACATAAATAACATTCTCTCAGTAAGTTCATGTACTCACTGACATGGTAAAAGTTTGCTAACATGATTATTATTATGGAATAATTTAAAATTGTCTCTGACACCAATACCAACTCCAATACAGTAAAGAAACTTGGCAAAGAAAAGGAAATTGTTGTTGGGGAGTTTTCATTTACAAATTGTGAAATTATTGTGACATTTTTTTGCAAACATACTTATCTGGAAAGATGAAACGTAAAAATGACATTAAAAAATTGATTTTTGTGTAAAAATGAATAACGCATAATGCAATTTTTATATACCTTGTAATAATTTCTAATGATACCCAGAGATATGAACAAAAAATATTACCTGTGTTTCTACCTGAATTATCCTCATACAACTTAATCATTAATGTGTCTATAAAGGTGTGTATAACTGTGCCATCTCTAGCCAGGGTAAGAACCTTGTCATGGATAAAGTCGGTGACAAATATCTTGTCGCCTGGAGGACTCACGGCACACGTATTTACTGCAAAAGACAGTAGAATTAATGTTGTTAATTAATTACAGAATCATAACGTTAATAAAGACACTGTTACATCGTATTCACACCAACTCTTGTTGGAATTAAAAGAGTATTATTATTCTTAAAATAAAACATGTATCAATTCATGATTATTTTAAGCTGAAACCCCATGATATACACATAAATAATATTCTCTCAGTAAGTACATGCACTCATTGACATAGTCAGAGCTTGCTGACATGATTATTATTATGGAATAATTTAAAATTTTCTCTTACACCAATACCAACTTCAATACAGTAAAGAGACTTAGCAAAAGGGGAGTTTGCATTTACAAACTGTGAAATTATCGTGCTAAGTATTTATACTTATACATACTTATCTGGAATAAGCAAACATGAAAATGCCATTAAAATATTGACTCTTTTTTGTAAAAAATGAATAAAGCATAATGCATTTTGATATTCCTTATAATAATTTCAAATAATATCCAGAGATATGCACAACAGTATTACCTGTGATCCCATCTCCTGATGTATCCTCATCCTCATACATCTTAGTCATCTTATTCAACAGTTCTCCACTCGTGGAATACTTGTAAAGTGCAGTGCCAGAAGTGAGGTATAAGTCTTGAAGATTATAAGCAATACCATGACATAATATATGTTGAAATTGTAACTTCTTGCCCTTAACCAGCCGCCCTCCATCCACAGAGACAAACTGGACCTCATGTACCATAAAGGCATTTATAGCAACAGCTACTTCACTTGGTGTGATAAGACACATGTCAGTTGGACAAGCATTTAAATCACAATGTCCCAACACCTGGTATTGCTCATCAAGTAGCATAACTCCTTCAGAACCAAAATCTGCAACAATGATCTGATCATCAGAGAGAATACAGATGGCTCTGATATAGCAGCATAATTTCCATCTTGAATCACTCGGTAGGCTCAGATTATACTCTGACTTTCCTTGAACAGTGAATACCTGGTCTGAGTCACGTGTCACTGATACTTCAGCATATTGGCTGAAAAGGAAAACAATACCTAAATATTATATTTTAAATACTCTTTTAGAAGTTTCTTCTGTGTAAAAAAAATCACTTTTCAAGTTATAGTCTTAGATACATAAATTCAAACTTTTCATTTTGATACTGATGCATTTTTATTTTTTTTTAATAGACAAAATCAATATATGTCACCAAATCAATATAAGTCACCAAATCAATATAAGTCACTAAATCAATATAAGTCACCAAATCAATATAAGTCACCATTATAATTTTAATTACACTATTTAAATTCATAACCTATATTCCTGCTGGCAACAAGTCGAGCCCATTGTCAATAATGCTTGTAATTATTTAGCAAGCTTAACCATGCAAATGTTTGACCTATGACATAATGTAATATTGACTTTTTACCAACAAACTTTAAAACAGCCTTGCCACACAGTTAACATTGTACGTTGTTTTAAAATTATAGCAAAATTTAATCTCTGACCTTTATTGTGTAATCTTAACCATCGAGGTAGCGAGACAGACGTTACAAATACACACAATCTCAACATTGCGATTATTTATATGTAAAGTAAATAATTAAAATATTGTATGATCATAAATGAAGTAACAGTAAGGACAAGCTCTTTTATGTAATAATTTAACCTCAAAGTTGACATGCCGTCTTTTCATGGTTGTCATTTTTCGTCATTTTTCTTACAATTGCATCATGAAAGACAAAGTTACAGCCCGTTCAAGCTGCTTTATGGCCAAATTTGATCTTTGATCTCTCTGTGAGACCTTGACCTTTGAAGTAAAGAGGGGGGCGGGGGCTGACTAGCTACACATTGACTCCGTATTGTGGTCATTTGTGATAAGTTATTTTAAAATTACATGATGCAAACCAAAGATATGGACAGGACAGGTTGTTTATTAGTCAAATTGTATCTTTGACCTTAAGTGTGACCTTGAACATGTTAAAATCAAAGGACAAATAACAAAATAAAAGCTTGTACAAGCTCTGACGCACACATGCACTGACGCACAAATGCACACACACAAGCACACACACACGATCATTCTGTCTACTTTATCAAGCTTTCTGCAAGAGGAGTCGAACAAAATCAATATTAATATGTCAATGGTTGATGTAAATTTGCTGAATTAAATAGTCTATTTATTTCAACAAACACATTTGAAAGCTAATTTCCTCTGGCTGTAATTATCACAGAAGATTTCAATATTGTCACATTCACATTTCTGAACGAAATCCTGCAATTCCTTGGACACCGGCCACTTACTCGGTTCATCTCTTCCGTTTGTCTTATGTTTCGGAAACTTCTTATTATGCTTGATAATACATTCTTCACAATAAGCTTTAAGACATTTCTTGCAGTAACGCTCACCCCTCTGGTCAATTTTGTGCTTTAAACAGGGCGCACAATAATAGACTTTCAATAAATCTTTAGGCACAGTTGACTGAGAAAAGGTTGCCATCTTGAATATGAAGTTTTAGTAAAAGAATCTTGTTAGACCTCAATTCTATTTAATCTAATTATCAAATATTTTCAAATACCACAGAAATACTGTCCAAACAAACAAATGTTAAATACTTATGTCAGATTTCAAGCAACTAAAAAAATTAACAAAACTGAAAAGATGAACACCTATGATAACGTCCACAGTTTAGCTTATTCTGATACAAGCAAAAGGAAGTGAATTTGCAAATCTGTCCCATGATAACAAGTTTGCACCAAACCTGTTATCTCAAATCAAATTTATTTGTCTGTTTAAAAGTTTTACAGAGGCTTTAAAATATCCCGTGTCTTGACTTTATTTTCTACTTTAGCTTACATAAAGCAAAGAATATAACGGCCATAAAACAAATGAGAGTTTTATGCTCTTTGAAGTGTGTACCCACAATCCTAAATCTGATAAAGGGCCTTATAAAAGAGAGCCACAGCAGAGAATCAACTTGTTGCGATTAAAAAAATATAAATTATACAAGTGAAGAACGCACATTTGCTTTTTTAAGATGTTTGTTGAAAATAAATATGAAACAAGAGGGCAATGATGGCCCGAAGATCTAAGTCCTGGCACAGATAACACTCATATTGCTAGGTCTTAACATTTGGGTAACTAAAAAGACTTATTTTGAAGGCGTTAAGGTTGATTTTGATTTTGAAACACATGTAAATGTATTTAAATGGCCGCTGGAAAAAATATTGTGAATCAGATATTGTGTTTTTATTTCTTTAAGAAATGCATATTTTTGATAAAGTATGATATAAAATGCTTCTTTTTGATCATTTATTGCTTGTTTTTATATTATATTTTCATTTCTTTTTATTTTGTTCAAACTACCCTTACCAATTGGATTTTGTTCATTTTCCCATGGAATTTTCTGTTTTCCCATGAGATTTTTCACAATTTTTTTCCAAATTTGACAGAAAAATTGGGGAATGTTTAAAAGCGTGAAAAGGGATATGAGAACAAAAATGTGCTTTTGTTTTTTTTGCCGTAATTATACACAGTCATACGAAGTCCATCGTTGTAACTTGTTCGAATGTATCCTGATGATTCTGTAAAACCTACACTTGTGAAATTTATGTTATTAAATCTTACACTTGAACATCTTCATAGCAGTTGCCTCCCAAGCCATTTTGTTTTACATAAGGCTGACAAGAGGTTAATGTTTAGAACTTGGGTGGTGGACAATTGTAGGTCTCATGGCGGGACGGGGGAGCAGATTTTTTACTACAGCTGTTAAAAACAAGAGCTGTGTTTGCCAGAAACACAATGCCCCCTACTGCGCCGCTTTGAAATAAAATTTATATTTATCATTTGGCAGGTATATAAATTATCTCCCTTTAAAGCTTGTTACTTCCCTTGGATTTTGTTTTGTTTACCTTTGACCTTGAAGGATGAACTTGACCTTGACCTTTGACCACTCAAAATTTGCAGCTCCATGAGATACACATGCATGCCAAATATCAAGTTTCTATCTTCAATATTGCAAAAGTTATGACCAATGTTAAAGTTTTCGGACGGACACACAGACTGACTGACAGTTCAACTGCTATATGCCACCCTACCGGGGGCATAAACATACTAATACTACACTGATATACATTCAAAAAGTCCTTTATCTAAGCACAAAGTCCTTAATTTAATTGGAAACATATTAATCATTAAAATAGAACCAAAATTACTTTCACATAATTTATATTTATCCGTCAATTAACAACTCTTTATCAGTTTTGGCCATTAACAACTCAAGCTTATACTTGTGAGGTTTTTATTCTTTTGAATTATAACTATAAATATTTTTTAATGACAGATTTAAATCAATAAATCATAAATATTTCTCAAGTATACCGTTGCTTTTTTTGGAGAGTATAGGCTTTATTCTCAACACTTCCAAAATAATAACTTCATTTTACACACAATATAATATTAATATTAATTATTATAAAACTGATTTTGAATACCAGAACAAAAAAATATATGTGTCAAGTGAATATGGTAGAAAAAAAAATGTTCACAAAGAGGTTTTCGAAATGCAAATATCTTTCAAAAAAGCTTTGCTTTTTAGTTGCCCATTTGTATTATGGTAACACACATTACCCGCTCAGTTTCTTAATTGGCACAGCCAATTCCTACCAAAATGACCAAATAAACAAAATCACAACAGCTGTGATATCCTCCATTTTTTTCTGCCAGCAGTTCATTAAAGCTGAGGGAACTAATCAGAGAAGTCAATATCATTCAATTTCAAAGAAAAAAAGTCTTATAAATACTGTAAATTCTTATCTATTGTCTTGATTGGAACAAGACTTTTATGCGTCAGAGAGTGCGTTTACACTCGCACCTTCTGCACATTTTTCAAATAAATTTCATCTCTGATGTAACACCCATAGGACCAGCTTTATTAATTTGATATTACTCAAAACACAGGATCATTAATCAAGATGCCACTATAACGTTCAGGAGGCAGGGTATGGGGAAAACAAAAGGCAGAGTATGGGTAAAACAAAAGTTTTGTCATAAGGAACTGTTTGTTTTTTTCGTTTTGCAAAATAACATTAAGCGATATTTAGCTATAAGGGAATGTGCGAGAAACGATCTGTCGGTAGGGAAACCCTAAAAGGAACACATTTATTTGACAAAGACGGCATGTCAGAGGGGAAACTGGTGGATCCAAAGTGGAGCTTGTGGATCCAGTGGAGCTTTCTAAATTGCTTCACAAATTCAACACACTGAAGCCTAAGAGGGACCTTTTCTCGTTTTGGAAAATTGACAAAATTGAAACAAAATTGTTCAAGATTTGCAAATTTTCGTTGTAGTATTATTTGCAAGAAAACAGTAATACTGAACATTTACAATGCTCTAAAACCTTCATTATATGCATCTTTTGATGATTTTAAAACGTGAAAATTATAAAGCGTTACGAACGCAAAACGCAAAACGCAAAACGATTGAGAGTTCTGATGTTATCGTTAAATTTTGTGACATTACGAGGATTGCTTGTATAAAATACACCACTCACTGTATGAGCATGGATGGCCGAGTGGTTTTAGTGCTAGACTTTTACTCCAAGGGTCAGTGGTTTGAGCCCAGGTGAGGATTACTATTTTTCTTTCTTTAATTTTATTCTTGTTTTTAACTGGAGATATTTAGTTCCAATGTTTACTTATCAAATTTAAAGCATTTTATTACAAATATCAATTCATGCCAAAATCTGTGAACAGGTTCCTTTAACGTCCAAACCAATTCATACTCAAGGTTCAAAGAATTTAACGAAGATTATCTAGACTGCACTTCTTTAACTCAAGCTCCACAAATGCAGTATATACACGTGCAATGATCTCTCAATAATAAACAAATCTGTATACATGCGAATGCCAAAGGCTTTATGGCAAATAATGTACCAGTATCATAAAGTCTTTAAGTCTTGAATCCAGACAATGGAAATAATGATTGTGCCCAACAAACCAACACCAACAAACCTAGTTAATGAACTAAGAGGTCAGAGTACCATGTCTGATTTTGTTCCACATTTATTGAAGCAAGGTCTTCAATTAATGAACCATATATTGGACTCAAAAACTATATCAGGCCAGTAATTGTGACGCTAAAATGAATGGAAATATGTATGAGGTCTAAAATCAAACAACCAGGGATTCCACTTAGGTTCTTGAATGCGTTGTGATTTTACTTAGTGGCGTCTGCCATGAAAAGATTATTTTGGAGCACTGTCACAGGATGGAACACATCCTACTAACACCGAACCTTGATCATAAACGTGTCGTTTGTGACATAAACTGCACATAAACAAAATCCACGAAGCCCAAATAATCTTTTTTAAGTGATATAGGTGAAGTTTACATATAAAGATGGAATAAAAGTGTGAAAATTGGCTTAATTAAAATACCGTTCTTGTCTGTCAACTTGGTAGTAAACTGTCTGGTGGTAGTACCAAAAGGTCACCACAACGTCCAAGTACACCGACAAAGTACACCAAGAAACTAAATAACATTAAACTGGGATGGAATTAATATAATTAAGCCACTATCAATCAATGACTTTGTATTAAACAGTCTGTCTATAAAGCTGGACACTACTGGCACAGTGAACCAAAAACATAGTTAATGAAAAACCTTTGACTGTTGGTCATTTTTATAAAGTTCTAGGCATGTACCTCTTCAAATCCTTTAACTGGCTTGCACAAATGACGCGTCAACAGAAACACAAATAATAAACAATGCCTTTAATCATATAATGAACCTGGAAAATAAACAATACAATTGTTCCTCTACACAAGCTCGCATAAGAGCGTTTTCTGCAAAGCAAGTGCATGAATCATAAACTGAAAACAGTGCAAAGGACTGCTATATTTCAAGTGTGATTCTTTGACCTTCAGGTGTGACCCTGACCTTCAGGCGGCATGCATTTCGCCTTCTGCACACTGCCTCAATGTTATTAGCTTTTGAGGCAAGTTGAATGAAAATCATTTCACGTCAAGGGAATGGGTGATATAGAACAGACACGAACAGAAAATATTTCATCTCTAATTGTGACTTTGAGTTTGATATGAATGGCTCATGCCTTCTGCATTATGTTTCAATAAGCAAGCATTTGAGTCAATCTTTATAAAAATCCTTCAAAAGGCACAGTTATAGAGTGGACTCAAAATATTGCATATTTGACCTTCAAGTGTGAGAGACCGTCTGACAGACAGACAAATAAATGGACAAAGCATTTCTTGTGCTTTGCCCTGGGGATTAATAATCTTGGCAGCTGTTAAATAGGAAAGGTTTGCTATACTATAAGTATCTAACCTTGATGCATGATTACAATTATTTGAGAACCGTTATAATGCAGATACCAATGAACATCCCACAAAAAATACTGTATCATTAAACTTATGAAACTTCTGCGCATGCTTTAATAAATATAGATATAGGAAACCATAAGCTGATAGAGGTCACACGTATCCGCTATATAATTCTCAAAGAAACAAGACATTCTGTCCATTTGACTTTTGACAGATAAGTGGGACCTTGCACTTTGAGGTAGGGAGACAGGCAATACATGAGACATTCTTACACCTCGTGATTGGCATTAGTGGTCAGTGAATTTGAATTGTACCATGAATTACAAAGTTACAGTTCAAACAAGCTGTTCATGGCCAAATTTGACCTTTGACCTCTGTGTGACCTTGACCTTTAAGTAGGGTGACGAGAATTACATGAAAGACATTTTTAATGATGGTTTACGTTTGCGCACATTTTTTTAAAATCCAGGAATATTCTATCTGCTTTATGCCCAAATTAACCTTTGACCATTTTGTTTAACCTTGATGTTTGAGGTAGGATGCAACACATCATACTAAGATGGGTTACAACTATTGTTCCAAGTTACATTAAAAACGTATATATGTTAAGGCTCTGACAGGATTTTTTTAAACTGTTTTATGACTGAATTTGACTTTAAAACTCTAAGTGTGTCCTTGACCTTTGAGGAGGAAGACAGGTTTAATATGTGACACATTGTCTTGTTATGGTTTTGATTTGTTCCAAGTTATATCAATAGCCATCAGTATATGGCAAAGTTCTAACTAAACAAGAATTTAGGGACGAACATCCGGACTTAAGTAATGATACACAGTGCGACTGCTATATGCAGCCTTCTTCAAAGGATAAAACAACAGTGAATCGACAACTTGTTTCTCTTTGAAAACCAATGGCTCCAGGAGCTCTTAAATGTTTAATTAAAGTCATATGGAAATCCGATACGTTATCTTACATGTTACATGACAGATCAACTTCAAACTGCAATATCATTGTCTTGTATTTTGACAGAAATTCAATATCCAGCTCCCACTTGTAACAGTTTGAGATTGCCTTGGGAAAACCTTCTTGTTGGCAATCTATTGAAACCCATTAAGGCATTTGTGCAGATTGTGGGATAAGCGCCTGATATAGTTGTAATTGAGCTGTTTATTATGACAACTGTATCCTGCAAGTGCAAAATAACAAAAAATTGACAATATTGTCTGAAGGACACTGTAAACTTGAGAAATATGTCTAAAGGACACTGTAAAGTTGAGAAATATGTCTTAAGGACACTGTAAACTTGAGAAATATGTCTGAAGGACACTGCACTTGAGAAATATGTCAATGCTAATGGCACCCAAAACGAGAACTTCAGACTTAGAAAGCCGAGAGTCAAAATGACAATAACAAAGCACAGATAACTGCAAGTACTCATTGGATGAAACCACAGGTGGTAATTAGAGTGTGGCTATAATATTAATTAGTAAAAACATCATTTTAAATGAACAAAAATATCAAATTATAAAAAAAATAACTTCACTGTACACTTGAGAAAACTGTCAATGCTGACGGCATCCAAAAGGGAAACACCAGACTAATTAAGAATGCCGAGAGTCAAAATGACAATATCAAAGCACCAGACAACTGCAAGTACTCATTGGATAGAACCACAAGTGGTTAGTGTGTGGCTATGATATTAATTAGTAAAACATCATTTTGAATGAAAAATAATGAGATTATAACACAAAATTAACTTCTCTAAAAAAGTATATATTTGATAGTGAAAATGTTTTTTTTAGAGAAGTTGATTTTTCGTTAGAATTTTATTATTTTTCATTTAAAATGATGTTTTCACTAAATAATATCATTTTAGCCACACGCTAACAATCTGTGGATAAGAACACACAATTTTTTATGAAAACCAAAGTAATGTCTCTTGTTTAAGGGCCCTCACAGTGTTTGACCACAATAAATGTACAAGACAACATTTTAACTTGTAAACTACCAAAACTCAAAGTAATTTTACAATTATAAATCCTTATTTTATGTTATTCTTGCATTGAAACATTTTAACATACACATACAGTTGGGACACTTAATATTAGTCTAGATTGCACTTAACGCACATGCATTAAGCCCAGTTTTGAACAAAAGGCACATAATTTGGAAATCAAAACAGTCCATATGGAGCGTACACTTAAGATAGCAATATCCAACTTCTCAAAGAAAATCATAACTTATGTCTTAACAATTTAATTTACAATTTAAATGCACTCGGGAGCTCTAAAATGTGTGTGATTTGTGGCCAGTTAATACTAAAAATCTTCCTGAATTTTGACAACCGATTCCTATTTAAGGAAAAATAAGTAGAATATAAAGCATTCAAGGACACAGAATGTTTTTTTGTCAAAATAAAAATCAATTGATAATACAAGACAAATGACAATGAATTTGTTATATTGCCATACTAAGGCTTACAAAGGCATTGACAAAGTCTTAAAGTGCCAATTACAGAAAGAACTTGAGCTATCAATGACAGCAATTAAAACGCCGACATACTGCTATTATACAATATAGGAGCCTCGCTCTGAGAAAAGGGGCTTTACTTCTTATGCATAAAGTGTTGTCTCAGATAAGCCTGTGCAGTTTGCACAGGCTAATCAGGGACAACACTTTCTGCTTTTATTGTATTTTTTGTTTAAAGGAAAACTCTTTTTGAAGAAAATCCAGTTAAGGCAGAAAGTGTCTAATCTGGACTGCACAGGCTAATCTGGGACGACACTCAACGCACATGCATTTAACCCCCGTTTCACAGAGCGAGGCTCATATATATTATTTAACAATCAGCACTGTATTCTGACTCCAAGTATGTTCCAGTGGTAAATGTGCACAGCAAAAAATATCATATAAATTTCCTTTCGTGCTTTATCATGATGAAAACTTTCAATGCATGGTTAGGAATAAATAAACCGATTTTCAGCACAGAATACATTTCATGGCACACTTACAGATGGTCACTTATTAAGGCAGCTTTTTTCTCTGACCAAACTCTTGATAGAAGAAAATTAGGTTCATCCACTCGACCAAAATAAATGTGATTTTGATTGCGTTCCTTTAATGTAGTGGACATGACACGAATTCATCGAATAAATCGTGTCTTAACAAACTTGCTCAGTCTTCTTACTGACATATGCGAGCTTAATGTAGCTATTATTTAAAGTCTTCTTCTCTAGGATTAGTGCAATAACAAAATGTAATTGACCTAAATTAAATGAAAATTCAGTCGTAATGTACCTATTAAGCACATCACATTATAAATGAGAATGACATGAACGGTATAATCATCCCATTTCCGCATTAGAGCTACTTACAAGAACATACCTGTCATGTTCATTTCCATCGTAATGCATGAATTGTATTTGTTTACACTTTGAAAGTTCTACCTGGTTCCCAAACGACTCAGTATTTGTTTGCGTATAATTATGACAATAATCACATTTTGTTGTGTTGCATACATTTTGCTGATAAAGCATAGTCATTGTTTACTCCATTTCATTTAAATTTTGAAATCAGTGAGTCTTCATTTCAAATAAGAAGCTGTTTTCAATGTCTTGAACAAAGTATAACAATAATTCAGCAAGAAAAAAGTCTTCAAACAAAGTACCTCACATATTGTGATGTAAACAGGTCTTAAATCAACATACATTTTTATCGATTAATGACCCCTAACATCAGGTAGTGATGGCTTTGTATCAAAGAAACAAGTGGTTGCTGGCAACACCATATTAGAACAAGGTCAAATGATGTCTTTTGTATGATTCCCATGATACTTATATTGGCACATCAAGACAGTACTAATTTGTCACCTCCCACAATTCCCATCAATCATTTTCACTTCCTTAAATGATAATAAAGAATGTAGTACAATTGGATCTAGGTCAAATGATGTATTTTGTCACATGATGTCTTACCAGATTCCCATGATGCTCAAATTGGCCAATCAAGACAGTCCTAATGTGTCATCTGCCATAAATCAGTTTCACTTCCTGAAATGATTATGATGATTGCAGCATTATTGGGTTGTTTTCATAACGAGTCTAAGTGTGGGCTTGTGGAAAATCCGAATAAAATAAAACACACACACACACACAATAAAAAAAATCTAAAGAATTGTAGGATCAATTTGTTCATTTCTGTTATCTGTATCACGATGATTGAAACAAAACATGTATGACAGTAGAATATATAAAGAAAACAATTTAACGCAAGTCATCAATTATTTTCTGGTATCATATTGTCCCAAAAAGAAGAAAAAACCTTTTCACCTCAGTTTTGTGAAAAATACCAGGGAGCAGTTTGGGAAGTGAAGTGTTGTCACCTCATTTCTCCATGATCGATGTTGTGATCAAACACTGCATGGGCACAGTAATTGAACATCGAGGACAGAAACATTAATTGCTTTGCTGTAAAACAGGTCTTACAGCCACGAAAACAGCCACATGTGTACATGACAAATGGTGCTGTGGCGTAGTGGATATTATGGTGTCTTTCTAACAACTGGATCACAGTTCAGATCCCCAATGTGGGAGCATTCTTAAGATCCCCTCGAAAGACACTAAGTACTGGTTCTACCCAGGAAACGGACTCGAGAGCATTTTGATAAGCCTTACAGGGCTTTTTATGCAATTGAGCTAAAATGAATAGGTTTTAAATGACAAATGGTCACCAAATAAGGCAAGGATCCTATGGGGTCCGCTGGTCTCAATATTTGAGCTTGTAATGATTAACATGATAATGCTTATAAACAGACATAAGCTAGCCTGAAACTTTAAGGATTTTAAGTTTTTGAGAAAATAGTCCTTAAGCTTTTATGCAAAGATAATTGGGACTAGAAGAATATTATTTTTTTACTTCAAGATAACTTTACGTCTGTCTTCCAATTAACAGTGTTGAAACAAAAAAAATGAATGTGTTTTAAAAATTAATGTCAGCAAATATTTTTATATATAAATAGGATACAATGAAAACTAATTTCTCAATAATGTTCTGGTTGTAATTTGCCCTAAAACATGAAAGAAGACCTTTTCACTTTGGTATTATCAAAAGTATAAGGTATAATTTTGTTAAATCGAGTATAATTGCTCCATGATCAATATTTTCATGAAATATTGGGCCCTTAATTTGCATGACAAATGGCCACCAAATTAAGCCAGGATCCTATGCTATCAGATGCTTCCAATAGTTGAGCTTGAAACTCAAGTCATCGCCCTTTGAGCGTGCATGACAAATGTCCACCAAATAAGGCAAGAATCCTGTGCTGTCAGCTGCTGTCAATATTTGAGCACACCATGATAATCTAAGGCTCACAGAGAACACATCAGTAGTGGTAATCTTAGGCTCACACAGAACACATCAGTGGTGGTAATTTCTTGGAATTGACGAGTCAGCAAAAAAATAACAATACTTCAATTGAAACAATACAATCTAAGGCGTCATTCATTTTCTGATAAAATTTGTCCCAATAATGTTGACAATACTTTTTTCTTTAATATTTTTAAAAATATACGGTAGCGTTTTGTAAAGAAAAATGTTTCCTCTAATTTCTCTAAGATCAACACAGGGCACTGTTAGTGGGGATGAGAGGATGGTAAAGTTGATTGTTTAGCTGTAAAACAGGTATGGGATGCAAAAAGCAATACCAGTGCACGACAAATGGCCACCAAATTAGGCGGGGATTTTAAGGAATTTTCATCAAGCTTTTATACAAATAAAATCGGGACCAGTACATTACTTCAAGACTTCAAGATATCTTTACGTCTGTCTGACCCCCCCCCCCNACTTGATTTACAATTTAAATGTACTCCGGAGCTCTTAAATGTGTGTGATTTGTGGCAAGTTAATACTAAAATCTTCTTAAATTTTGACAACCGATTCCAATATGAAGAATATATTTTCTTATATTGCCATACTTAGGCCTACAAGTCCATTGACAAAGTCTTAAAGTGCCAATTACAGAAAGAACTTAGCTATTAATGACAGCAATTAATACGTCTACAAACTGCTATTATACAATATAGGAGCCTCGCTCTGTGAAAAGGGGCTTTAATGCATGTGCATAAAGTGTCGTCTCAGATTAGCCTTTTTTGTTTAAAGGAAGACTCTTTTTGAAGAAATTCCAGTTTAGGCGGAAAGTGTATAATCTGGACTTCACAGGCTAATCTGGGACGACACTCTACGCACATGCATAAAACCGCCTTTTCACAGAGCGCTGCTCATATATATTATTTAACAATCAGAACCGTATTCTGACACCAAGTATGACCCAGTGGTTCTTGTGCACTGCAAAAAATATCATATACATTTCCATTCGTGCTATATCATGATGAAATCTATCAATGCATGGTAGGGAATAGGTAACCCAATCTTAAGCAGAGAATACATACATTTGATGGCACACTAATACAGATGGTCACTAGTTAAGGCAGCCTTTTTTCTCTGACCAAACTCTTGTGAGGAGAAAATTAGGTTCATCCATTAGACCAAAATAAATGTGATTTTGATTGCTTTTTGTTAATGTAGTGGACATGACACGAATTAGTTGTGTCTTAAAAAACGTACTAAGTCTTCTTACTGACATATGATAGCTTAATGTAGCTATACTATAAATGCTTCTTCTCTAGGATTATTGCAATAATAAAATGTAATTGACCTAAATTAAATGAAAATATAGTAGTCATGTCCCTATATGGCACATCAGATTATAAATGAGAAATGTTAACATGGCCCCGCCGAAATGTGTTTGCTTGTATGATAACATTCTTTTTAGAGAGTAGAATAATATTTGTTAAACATGGCACCTGTGTCATCTATTTATATTTCAAGGATCAAATAGTTATAAAGTGTTGGAGTTATACCGTAGAGAATAAAATATATGGAAATGAAAGAAAGGGAGTAAACTGCACTGTCTTCTCCTAGTTGCCATCTGTTTATATTTCTAGTTTCAAGTAAATCCCTTCAGTAGATTTAGAGTTTTGCTCTGGACAAAAATTTACTTTGAAATGAAATAAAGGGGGATAATTCAAAACATACAGCCGAAAGAGTTATGGTTCATGTTCACTGCACTTCTCCCAGTTGCCATCTGTTTACATTTCTAGTTTCATGTAAATCCCTTCCCTAGATTTAGAGTTTTGCTCTGGACAAAAATTTACTTTGAAATTAAATAAAAGGAGATAATTAAAACAACTAAGGTAGCTAGAGTTATGGTTCTTAGTCACTGCACTTCTCCTACGTGCCATCTGTTTATATTTTAAGTTTTAAGTAAATCCCTTCAGTAGATTTAGAGTTATGCCTCGGATAAAAATTTACTTTGAAATTAAATAAAGGGAGATAATTCAAAAACTAAGGTAGATGGAGTAATGGTTCTTAGTCAATGCACTTCTGCTGTTTGCCATCTGTTTATATTTCAAGTTTCAAGTAAATCCCTTTAGTAGATTAAGAGTTGGGCTCCGGACAAAAATTTACTTTAAAATTATATAAAGGGAGATAATTCAAAAACTGAGGTAGATAGTTATGGTTCTTGGTCACTGCACTTCTCCTAGTTGCCATATTGTTATATTCTAAGTTTAAAGTAAAATAATTGAATAGATTTGGAGTTATCTCTGGACAAAGTTTCGGACGGAAGGACGGACGGACAGACGGACGGAGACGATTACTATATCCCCTCCGAAATTTCGGCTGGGATAACAATTATCGTATCATACGCGTTATATGGAATTCTTATTTTGGTATGATTCATTGACATCACTCATCCGGAAAATAACAAAGTTCCCGGAAACGTGTTTAATTTATCATCTAAAGGTTACGGACACGTGCTTAATTTATCATCTTAAGGTTCCGGAAACGTGCTGAATTTATTTTTTTCAATACGTTTTAGATGGAAATATGCAGTATTTTGACGAAGCTGACCCAGATCACCGTTGACTTTGAAATGCCAATAATTCATGAACTGCGACAACTTTGAACATAATGACTAAAGGGATTTGATTATCTTATCTTTATTATAGCGTTTTACTGGATTTAAATCCGTATAAAATGGAGGATTTGAGTAACCTTCCATGATCCTTAAACTATTGTACCATAAGTGGCTTGACAATTCAATTAGTTATAATTGTTGTTAATATAATTTCATTTAGAGCATGTTTTCTATATAGTGTTCATACAGGCAAATGGGCGGAAAGTAACAGACAGTCACTCCTTTTTTTCAATATCGTCCTTCAATGAACGTAGAATATCGGAAATATATTAAAAATACAACTTATTTATATTTGCTATTGTTAATGCGGCGCACGTGTACTTATTTCTCACATTCATATGGCGAGTTTGTATGGAGAAATATATGGCATTTTCACTATAGAATCAGTTGTGGTGTATAAATGGTTCGTATGGTGAGAAACAGTATATAACATATTACAATACAGGTACCCGTGGCTTTACTAGAAATGGCGTTTTAATACTGACCGAGAGTTCCTGGGTTCGATCTCTACTCTTGGAACGTGCTTACGATCACAATGATGCGATACTAATTAATCATAAGCGTTTTCATAAGACGTAGGTTTTCGTTGCCTTAATAAATATTTTACATCTATAAGCAAAAACTAAAATGTCATTAAAAGAAGTCGCATCCATATCTTAAATACGATGTTTAGTTGTATTCAATATAATTTTTTCTTCTTTACATTATCCGCAATGTACATACTGTGTTCGTGATTTGTTTTTTAATTCGATCTTGCGATTGCTGTTATTGCTGACCTTGTTTTTCACAAGATAAGGTTATCCATGTAAATCTTATGTCTAGACACGTAATCCGCTTTCATATTTATTAAACCAATAAATCGTTAGTTTTTTTTACAATATTTGAATTGAAGTGACATTTTAAATGCTATACCTCAAGCTGTCACAATTACTAAGATAAAAAAAATATTTATATGAACGAATCATTCTGGTGTTGTTTTTTTACAAACAAATGGCACCCCTATTCGCATTTATTCATGTTTAATGCATTCTTTCGAACAGTTTGTTATGATATTATTTTTTAAATGCTGTTTAACACAAATACAATACAACGGTGTAACTATTGTACTGATATTTTATTGAATACACTAATGCAAGGGTGAATTCGATAGATCGTAAACTATTTCGCCTTTATTGATTTTGTAAAACTTGTATTCAGTCGCAGTTAAACATCAAACAATGTTAATCCTATCGCAAATGAAATCTTCGTAAATTAAGGTCTTTATCAACAACGCAGCGGCTTTAAAGCATACTTGATGGTAGATTTATAACGATTGAGCTAATACACTTTGGAAAACAACGTGATGTTTTATAAATTGCGAGCTAGCTATTCCCAATGAAAAATTGCAATGATGATATACAATCTACATTTAATTTTAACTCTAAACTTCAATTGTCTTTATTTTTTATAATTATACAATTTACAAGATATTTAATTTAAAGTGTTAAACTCTAATGTGGTCTTACATTTTGCCTTATTTGTATAATTTTTTGATACCAAATATCGCTTTAAGCAGAAGCAAACTCTTATATATGGCCTCCTAAAATATTCAGTTTTTTGTGACGCGAATATCTATAGCCCCACACCTCAACAACACTGGCATTATGTCATATCAGGATTATAGACCTACGTGTATAATATTAAATAGATCCTCTCAGTTCATTACAAACATATCTGTTATAGGACGATGGCTATTTTAGTAATCTAGGATTGCCAATCCAATCTCAAAAGCTAATAACCGAAGTTGGTTGTTAAATAAGTGCTTACATGCATTATCACAAAATCAGGTAAACATAAGAATGATTTTGGGAACGGGAAGTTTGATGTCATTGTATTATATTTGTACAAAATGGTCTGTTTCACACAGGAAATGACATAGTGTATACATAAACAAAGATCAAAAGTATCAAATGTACAATTGAGGTACTCATTTATTTGCGTCAAAGATTATTCTTTACAGCGATTTTGAAGGGGTCTTTTCATGTAGCCCTTTAATACTACCTAATACCTGGTGAATAATTCCAGGAGCCAATTATATACAACTGGATATGCAGTTGATAACTCTTTGCTATCGACTCTTTAAATATCGTTTTCGGTTAGCGACTGAATGAAAAATAAAATATTTACTATGAAATTAAATTAAATATAATTTAAAATGATAAATACATTAAATATAAATATTCAAAAATAACAATAAGGGAGATAATTTAAAAAAACTACGACCGAGAGAGTTATGGTTCATGTTGACTGCACTTCAATTAGTCGCCAGCTGTTTATACTTCTAGTTTCAAGAAAATCCCTTCAGTAGATTTAGAGTTATGCTCCAGACAAAACATTAAATAAAGGGAGATACTTCAAAAACTAAGGTGGATAGAGTTATGGTTCTTAGTCACTGCACTCCTCCTACTTGCCATCTGTTTATATTTCAAGTTTCAAGTAAATCCCTTCAGTAGATTTAGAGTTCTGCTCCGGACAAAAATTAACGTTGAAATTAAATAAAAGGAGATATTTAAAAAAACTAAGGTAGATACAGTAATGGTTCTTAGTCACTGCACTTCTCCTAGCTTCCAACTGTTTATATTTCAAGTTTCAAGTAAATCCCTTCAGTAGATTTAGAGTTATGCTCCGGACAAAAAAAGTATTTGAAATTAAATTAAGAAAGATAATTCAAAAACTAAGGTAGATAGAGTTATGGTTCTTAGTCACTGCACTTCTCCTACTTGCCATCTGTTTATATTTCAAGTTTCAAGTAAATCCCTTCAGTTGATATAGAGTTATGCTCCGGACAAAAATTATGTTTAAAAATAAAAATAAAAAAAATAAAGGGAGATTATTCAAAACCTACGGCCGAAAGATATATGGTTCATGTTCACTGCACTTCTCCTAGTTGCCTTCTGTTTATACTTCTAGTTTCAAGTAAATCCCTGCAGTAGATTAAGAGTTATGCTCCGGACAAAAATTGACTTTGAAACAAAATAAAGGGAGATAATTCAAAAACTAAAGTAGATAGAGTTATGGTTTTTAGTCACTGCACTTCTCCTTCCTGCCATTTGTTGATAAGTCAAGTTTCAAGTAAATCCCTTCAGTAGATTTAGAGTTATGCTCCGGACAAAAATTAACTTTGAAATTAAATAAAGGGAGATGATTAAAAAACTAAGGTAGATATAGTTATGGTTCTTAGTCACAGCATTTCTTCTACTTGCCATCTGTTTATGTTTTAAGTTTCATGTAAATCCCTATAGTAGATTAAGAGTTAAGCTCCGGACAATAATTTACTAAAAATGGAGATACTTCAAAAACTAAGGTAGAAAGAGTTATGGCTCTTGGTCGCTGTACTTTTCCTAGTTGCCATCTGTTAATATTCTAAGTTTAAAGTAAATCCATTGAATAGATTTGGAGTTATGCTCTGGACAAAGATTCAGACGGAAGGACGGATGGACGGACCCACAGACGGACGGACGGAGACTATTACTATATCCCCTCCGACAAATTTCGGCGGGAATAAAAAGTGGCATGTACATGCCTGTTCTTTTTATCAAAGTTCAAGGTCAAAATTAAACGACAAATACAAGTACTTGTCTAAATAGTGTTTGTTATTGCATTCCTCGTGCATTAAAGGATTCACAGTGATTACTTGAAAAAAGCATTAACAATACAGCATATTCTAAATTAGCCGAATGAAGGTCATAGGCAGTACTATTCCAGGGTAAATTGTTAATAAGATATTTTTTTGGCTAATGAATATTGAGTGATGCTTAAATAATCGTCAGTGACAGACCCTCATTTGAATAATCCAGAGTTCTTTGTGGCCTTAGCTTGGTGAGCTACTGGGAATATTTATGGCAGATAATGACCCGGTCAATGACATGTAAAATCTAGAGTATTTTTGTGAAGATTTATTGGGTTGTCCTCCTTATGACCAGAATCAGCAGTAGTGTTACTTTGTTCTGAAGCCCATTTCTGTGTGATTTTTATCGTCAGTGTAAAATTCTTACAGAAAACGTGTTTTTGCCATTTATATGAAGCGAAATTGTTCTTTTGCAAAATGTTTTAATTACCTGGCCCTCATAAATTCTTATGTATAATGTTTGAAGTATTGCTGCTTCAGTGATAAAACATTAAAAACAAATAAATCAGCATTTTCATAATATAAAATATAAAAGCAGGGCGTATTATGAGAATAATAAGATAACTTAAGTCTTGTAAGAATAATAGACAAAACAATCAATGAAATACTATGTACGGATCAGTAGCAATTACAGGATATTTGTTGGATTCGGTGGATTATCGATTTTAATTCACGAGTGATCATAGAAATTTATATTTTCACGAGTGGCACAGCCTTAAGTGAGAATATATATTTTCTATGATCACGAGTGAATTAAAATCAATATTCCATCGAATTCAACACATTTTCTTTTTATTTCATGCTTTTTCACAGATTATATACATTGTTAAAGAGTTTAACAAAAGAATGTCGTTGGGATTATGACGTCATTTTGTCAAAATAATGACGTCATTTCACAGTAATCAGTGAAAATTATCGATAATTTTCACTGATAATTTTCATTGTTTGAAACAGTGAAATTATCAGTTTTAATTCACAGATATTTCTCTTTAAACCACCGGAAAGCATTAAATAAAGTACCGATATAAACATTGTACATAAATTGAATACCTACGTCCCTACAGAGCGACAGACGGACAGACCAGCGATTGTTTTCCTTCTTTACACTGTACCAGTAAACACTTTTCCAATCGGGTAAAAATTACAACACTCCCAATTGCCATCAGAAAAATTCCAAAATGAAGGAAAGTTGCTATAATTCGGTTCCAAATTATTTCAAGTTAAATAAAACAGCATGTTGAATCAATGAGGCCATTTGTGTTTTAATTTTCTGACAATTTGCTTGGCAAAGTTTTTATTTTTTAAACTTAAAAGGAATTTATTTTGTAAATAAAATGAGTCACACGAATAAGAACTACAACAAAAATAAAAGAGAAAAATCAGCCTCATAAATGCTTGAGGTTGTGAAAGTATGGCTTAATGAAAAATAAAACTGTTGTTGATGGCCAACCTGAGTCAGTGCTAATCGAGGGCCTACAAGTGCATTAGTAAGGATCTCACTTTATTGAACAAATAAGTCTCCAATTATAAGTGTCTATCCCTCTATGAGCACTGAAACTGAACATTTTACCAAAAAAGAAATTTCATATACATGTAGAAGATTTCATGACGTAAATTTTCTCAATTTCAGGATCACTCTGTGCAGACAGATGCAAATGTAAAATATACTTATTTAACGAATCTTACATGATCACTCTTGTTATTTTTTATTTGTGTAAATTTGTTTTACGTTTCTTCATCCAAAATCAAAGGTCAGGCCTTTCACATATGAAGAAATATCCATGGACAATGAAATATGGCTTCCCAATAAAAGAAACATCTTTATTTCCCAGAATTCCCAGAATTAGAGCCAAACAAACTGGATACATTTAACTTCATTACTGGCTCACATTTCCTTCAGGAACAAATTGGTTACTATTAGCATTTATTGAGCCGCTAATCAAGTTGACAAATAGACAAAGAATGATCAAGAAATTCACTGATGCCCTAAATAAACTAGAAGAGGTCTCATAATATTACAGATAAAACTACAGTTGAACAAGAAATTAACTGATGCCCTAACACAATCTTTCACTAATTAAGTAAACTGGGAATTTGGTGGAAAACAAAACAATCATTAGCAACCATCAGTACTCCGTTGCCATGACGGGCTGAAGACTTTAAGATTCAGGATCCGGCCAATCAGAGCCTGTCAATGATAAAATATGCATCGCGCATCATACCGGATTAGCCTCAGTCCCAGTAAGGTACAAGTTAATGAACGACGTGATTCAATTAATGCTCCACATGCCATGGCAACAAAGAATACTTATTTAGAAAAACGGGCTTGTCAGTGCGTATTTAGTGAGATGTTTATAATTCAGCGCCAATCAGTTCGGGGCTAAGAAGAAGGCTTCACTTTATTTTCATTACGATAGATATTTTTGTGTAGCTGGTTAATAAAAAGTACAAAAATTTAAGAACAAGACTTAAAGACCGGATTTTTTGTACTGTAGGCCGGGTCATAATTGTGCTATATTGATTCATCCAAATCTGAGTAGGGCTCTTTTTTTATTTACAAAAAACACAATCATTCACGCATTAGGTAACGAGCAATTTGGAGGGAAAAAAAACAATCATTAGCAACTATCAGTAGTCAATTGCAATGATGGGCCTTAGACTCTAAGATTCAGGATCCAAATCTGAGTAAGGCCCATTTTTTATCGAAAAAATACAACAATCTTTCCCTAATCAAGTAACTAGAAATTTGGTGGGAAAACCAAACAATCATTAACAGCCATCAGTATTCCGTTTCCATGACGAGCCTAANGCCAATCAGAGCCTGTCAATGATAAAATATGCATCGCGTATCATACTGGATTAGCCTCAGTCCCAGTAAGGTACAAGTTAATGAACGACGAGATTCAATTAATGCTCCACATGCCATGGCAACAGAGAATACTTATTTAGATAAACGGGCTTGTCAGTACGTATTTAGTGAGATGTTTATAATTCAGCGCCAATCAGTTCGGGGCTAAGAACAAGGCTTCACTTTATTTTCATTACGATAGATATTTTTGTGTAGCTGGTTAATAAAAAGTACAAAATTTTAAGAACAAGACTTAAAGACCGGATTTTTTCTACTGTAGGCCGGGTCATAATTGTGCTATATTGATTCATCCAAATCTGAGTAGGGCTCTTTTTTATTTACAAAAAACACAATCTTTCACGCATCAAGTAACGAGAAATTTGGAGGGAAAAAAAACAATCATTAGCAACTATCAGTAGTCAATTGCCATAATGGGCCTTAGACTCTAAGATTCAGGATCCAAATCTAAGTAAGGCCCATTTTTTATCGAAAAAAACAACAACAATCTTTCCCTAATCAAGTAACTAGAAATTTGGTGGGAACACCAAACAATCATTAACAGCCATCAGTATTCCGTTTCCATGACGAGCCTAAGACTTTAAGATTCAGGATCCGGCCAATCAGTGATTGTCGACGATAAAATATGCATTACGCATCATCCTGGATTAGCCTCAGTCCCAGTAAGGTACAAGTTAATTTACGACGAGGTTCAATTAAGGCTCCAGATGCCATGGCAACGAAGAATACTTTATTTGGAAAAGTCTGAGTAGGGCCCTTTTTTATAAAGCCTTGTTCTGGGAAAAATGGATTTAATGCATGTATGTAAAGTTTAAATCCAGATTAGCCTGTGCTGTCTGCACAAACTAATCAGGGACGTTACTTTTCACTTTTATGTTATTTTTATGTAACTTATTTTAATATTTTGGTATATTGTTTTTGGCCTAGCTTTCTGTATGTCTGTCATTCGGTCATTCTGTCCCAAAACTTTAACCTTGCTCATAAAATGAAAAAAAAAATCCTCCTAGATCTGTGTTAATTTTACCCCAATTTCAGATTATAATAATTTGCTAAAGTATTTTTGGGGCTTGTATTTTGCATTGAAGGCTTATAGAATTTCACATTTATTGATTTCTCTGAAAATCCGATTTTCATCTCATGTAACATTCTCAGTTATATTTAACTGCTATAATGAAAATTCAATTACCAAACAAGTATCAATTATCTCACATTCATACTTTTTTGGCATGTTTTTCATTCATGACACGTTATTTTTCTAAAAATAGCACATTGAATGACATTTTTTGCATTCAAGTCATTTTGCACAAGTTTTTTCAATGCTCATTTTAAGTGACAACAAAACACTGTTGTAATGAATGTATGAATACACCATTTCACGGTTATTGTAATGGTAATGATTTAGGCAATTAATATCTTCAGCGGACTTTCATATTAACCTCTACCCTCTCTGGGTTATAGTTCAGATGTTGACACTCCGCCCAATATGGGAATGTATGAACTAAAAGAGAACAATATCTTACAGGAGCTTCACATTCAGAATTTGTTTAAGCGTTAAATTATCCAACACATGCATGAAGAGATACACATGATTCGCACCCCGTATTGTCCTATAACTATACAATAAGTTTGAGATCTTTTCCGAAAAAATGATAAGCCACTCTGTCAAAAAAATGTACTTTCAATCCACATTTTATTCTTGAAACACAATCGGCAATTCATGATTTTTATCGGCAAATCAACACTTGCCGATGCCAATCTTAATCACCGCAGACCACTATGACGACTGTTAGCAGTCACATAAAAGTATTCGGTCCAGATTCTCAATAGTTTCCTGCATTCAACAACACATATCATTGGCTGCATGAAACATTTGAAGGGTTGCACTTCCCTTTAATGTTCGGATATTGACACATAATACATTATCCATACCATTATATGGAATTAATTTGTTGTGTTAATGAATTAAAAACAAGAAGTTCTTCAGCATGCCGTCATTGATGTTTAATTACCAGAATTAAGCGTAAAACTGCTGCACCTTCCCAATGTTTTTTCTACCAGCTACAACAGTTTCACAATCAAAACTTGATTTAGTATTTCGCTATTTGAAAAGGCCTATTGAGTATTCACAATTTGCATTACCAGGGCTTAGCATTATTTATTTTTTACAAAGTGGTTTTGTGGGATCTTACATTAATATCAATGGGGGCAAAACATGTTATAAAAAAAACAAATCACTGACAGAGCACAGTTTCAGACTGCATAATGCCTTTCCAAGATCAATGATTACATTACCACATGGGGAATTAAGAAGACCAATGTTTACTTTGCATTAAAATTATTTTGGTTAGTTTGTATTACTTTTTTTCAATGTTTTGTATACAAGTTTAAAATAATAAATGTAAATGCTAACGTTTAGCAGTAGCAGCATTCATTCTCATTAAACACTGCATTTAAGCACATCAATTTCTAGTTATTATTTTTTCTGAAAAAAAGATAACCAAATAAGTTCAAGTTTATGTAGTTCATGTCTATGCAACATATATATCACGAATCGACTCAACAACATACACATTTGTATTTCTCTCCAACATTTTGTCTTTTGGGAACCATTAAATAGTTACCCAAACTATTGGCCAAATATAGGAGCAATACATCATGTTATCACTCGAGAAGAGATTTTCCAGACTGGATTCACTTTCTTGGGTAATGTTGATTCCTTGAAACCATAATATAATGAGAACCAGTCAGGGTTATGTTGAGACCTTGAAACCATAATAACATGAGAACTTGAAGTTCACAGAACAAAAGCTTAATATTTGCATTTGCAAACCTATAATTGTCAGTTATAAGCAAAACAAAAGTTCTTTCAAAATGCTCATTCAAAAAAATAGTTTTAATCATTCGTTCAAATTTAAAGCTATTTTAAGTGTTTGCGTATTTACGTTTTGTAATTAAATCAGGGTTTAATGTGTGGTTTGGTGGACCTTGTAAACCCCCGTGCTTTGAAATAACTGTTGCAAGGCGGAGATTCTTTTTCAAGAGACAACCATCGAAACTTCTCCACAAAACATATTGTTTTCTCTTGATCACAACCTGAACTTATATTTAACAATGTTAACCTTGCCAGCATTGACCTGGTATACTCATGAACTGTATTAGCATAAATAACGATATTGAATTGTTTTCTATATTTTTATTCTGGCTTTTTTATGACTATGTTTCATGATTTAAATGATGACAAGCAGTCAATTTTGTTTGAAACGATTTAATCTGTCTAAATGTATTTGAATACAGAAGGTAATCGATTCATCTTTATGTTATTTTAATATATATTCATGCATAATGTTAAGTGTCCCTTTAATGTTGTCTCGCTACAGGGCTGTTTTTCCTTCTTACAAAATGGCCATTTTTCACAAATTTGAGAAGTTCGCGATTCACAATTAAATGAAGTTTGCGACTCAAATTTTCACAATTAAATAAATGTGTGACTCATTTTTTTACAATGTTGAACAGTTCGTGACTCATTTTGACGCAAAATGAGAGGGCCAAGGCTGATCAAAAAGATGGGGAAAAAAGCCCTGTGCTATAACAATTTTTAAAATAATTACCCATTCTCTTCTCCAGATCCAGTACTCTCTGTGCAACAGTAATTCACTCACCATCCATCGCTTCTGTGAAGAAAAAGTATCCAACGTCAAGTTCACTCATGTGGAACTGTGTTTGTGACACACTACCCGTTCCCCGCGATCAACGACCGTGGAAACCGTTTCCCTATATCGTATTAAGGTAGGTTAGTAATCTAGTTCGAAATTAGTATCTTTGGTCTGGCAAGGTGAAACATATTGGGGCAACTCAGAGTATGTTACAGTTTAGATGTTTAGGATTAATGAAGTCTTGGGAATCTGTAATAAACATGTTTAAAATAACATAGCTTGAGAGAACACTTATTATTACAGTGTTCTGCCGAGGCGATAATCATGCATATTTTTTTACAAATGTTGCTAAAAAACACGTCCAGACGCGATTTTTGTTGCAAACAAAAAGTCCGGGAACGAATCGTCAAAAACACGAAAAAACTTGGGAGCGAACATAAAAATATCCCGAATCATAATGTGTACAAATTATACTTCCCGTGTATTTATATTCGGCGCTACAATCTTAGCCAATAAATATAACAAGGTGCTCGAGGTAATTCTCCATTGAAGAGTATTCGCTCGCAATGTTAAAATGGAAGCGTCTGCTTCTAAATGTCTTAGTCCAAGGCACGTAACTTTTCCAAAAATTAATGGAACTAAACGAAACTCAAACTTTATCTGTAAGTCATGCAGGTAGACTCACACACCAAAATAAAGGTCAATATCAGAAAGCGTTTAAGAAAAAAGTAAGGAAAACTGTTATTCTAGAGAATATTTATAAGTCCAAGGCCCGTAACTTAAGCAAAAATCGATGGACCGGAACGAAGCTCGAACTTGATCTGTAAGTCATGCAGGTAGACTCACGTACCCAAAAATCAGGTAAATATCTGAGAGCGGTTAAGAAAAAACTCCGGAAACGAAATACCGGACTGACGGACAGACTGACGGACGGATGCCACCTAACGGAGGGGGGGGGGGGCAAAAAATGCATATTTTGTATGTTGAAATGTTATTTCCTTTTGTTCCAACACAAGGCTGAACTAGGATGGAAAAAAATATCTGTGTCAGGAGATGTCCGTCCATCATGATAAATTTCATAATGAATATTATAAACGGACAGACAATTGTTATTTAAACAAAAACAGGTCTTGATTGGAAGGACGATTTAACAACCAGAAACTTAAGTTAATTGATAATGAAAACTTTTAATTTTAGACTTGTGAAAACACTACCAAATCAACAATATACATTGGTGTGATCACAAATTCAGGCATTACAGCTGAGAAATTTTGCTAAAAGAGATAAATGAATTAATTTTAGTATTTCTTGATTAAGATGTACGTGTGGCTTGTTTAACTTACTTGATTTAAAAATGAAATTCAAACAGGTCGATTAATAAGAAGATAGCAAAATTGTAACTGAACATAAAAACCGTCATACAACCTTATTGGAAATTTTGTAAATTAATTAAAAAAACAAGAGTGTCACCTTGGCACAAAGTTGTAAACCTCATTTGTGCGATTATTTGAATATACTGTTGATGGAAATGTTAATATTCAAAAAACGATTTTGGAAATCTATGCCGTGCCTAGTAAATAACAAGGTGAATGGGAATTCGAACTAGTAAAGGTTTATTTATTCTGTAAAACATAGTGAAAGGTAAAGGTATGTTAGGCATAAATAAATACATGTATAATTGTCATCATCACAAAACAAAATATTAAAATTAAAGATGGAAAAAATGTATACAATACATAATTGTTACTCTATGTAACTTAATATTTTTGATAAGGGAACTGAAAATGACAGCTAAAGAATAAAATGAAAATGTAAAACTCTATCTTCTCAATCTGCAGTTCATTTAACTGTGCATAACCATTACCCACAAATATTGAAGGGCATCACAATCACAAGAAGTAAATCAAAACTATTTTACTTTAAAAACAAGGATTGTGTTGCCAGAAAATTGTCCCACAATGATGGAGGCTGTACTCATGTTGTAGCAGACTGACTGTGGGCCATGAGGTCCATTCCTACTGCTAGCACGAGTTGCAAGCTTCTTTTTGCCTTCACCATCCAGCTGTAGGATAGTGTGAGACACACCTCCACAGACCAGCACCTGTCCCAGAGTTGTTACATGTATACAACGTAGGCCTTTAAGGTCTGTGTCTGTAAAGGTTTGTAGAACTGTGCCATCTCTAGCCAGGGTAAGGACCTTGTCATGGATAAAGTCGGCGACAAATATCTTGTCAGGACTCACTGCACACATAATGACTGCAAAAGGGAGTAGTTAATGTTGTGAATTATTTGCAAAATCATAAGGTAAATAAAGACACTGTTACGTCTTATTTACACCAGCTATTTGTTGAAATTAATAGAGTATCATTTTTCTTACAATGAAACATGTATCAATTCATGATTATTGTAAGCTGAAACCCAATGATATACACATAAATAACATTCACTCAGACATGGTAAAAGCTAGCTAACATGATAATTATAATGAAATTATTTCAAATTGTCTCTTACACCAATACCAACTCCTATACAGTAAAGAAAATTATCAAAGGAAGGAAATTATTGTTGGAGAATTTTCATTTACTAATTATGAAATTATTGTGACAATTATTTGCAAACATACTTATCTGAAATGAGCAAACATGAAATTGCCATTGAAATAATGCTTTTTGTGTTAACATGAATAAAGCATAATACAATGTTTATATTCCTTATAATAATTTTAAATGATACCCAGCGATTATAGGCACAACAATGTTACCTCTATTTGCACCTAATGCATCTGTATACAACCTATTCAACAGGGCTCCACTCATTGAATACTTGTAAAGTGCAGTACCAGAAGCGAGATACAGGTCTTGCAGATTATGAGCAATACCAAAACATTCATGCTGAAATTGAAACTTTGTGCCCTTAACCATCTGCCAACCATTCACCAAGACAAACTGGAGCCCATGTGTCAGATCTTCATTCATAGCAACAGCTACTTTACTTGGTGTGATTTTACACATGTCATATGGAGTAGCAGTTAAATCATAATGTCCCATCACCTTGTAATGTTCATCTAGAAGCTTAACTCTTTTATGCAACATCTCTGCAACAAGTATTTGATCATCAAAGAGAATACAGATGGCATTGATATGGAAGTTCCTTCTTGAATCACTTGGTAGGCTCACATCATGCTCTGACTTTCCTTGCCCAGTGAATACCTGGTCTGGGTCACCTTGCACCGATACTTCAGCATATTGCCTGAAAAGGAAAACAATACCTAAATATAATATTTTAAATATGCTTTCAGAAGTTTCTTCTGTGTAAAAAAAATCACTTTTCCAGATATAGTCTTAGATACATAAATTCAATGTATTCTTTTTTATACTGATAGAGCTGTTCATTAATTTTTTTTTTAATATAAGTCTCCATTCATAAATTCATAACTTAGATTCCTGCCGCCATCAAGTTGACCCATGGTCAATTATGCTTGAAATTAGTAAGCAATATGAACCAGGATGCACATGTTTGAACTTTGGCCTTAAGTGGGATTTTTGCCTTTAACCAAGGTGTTAAACAGCCTCTCAACCATTGAGGTAAGGAGTCATCACAAATACACACAATCTCAACATTTGGAAAACACAATCAAAATAATGTATTACTTGTATGATCAAAAACGAAGTTACAGTCAATACAAGCTCTTTTATGTTATCATTTAACCTCAAAGTTTGACCTTGACCTTTGATGTAAGGAGATGAAAGTCACACGCAACACACCATATTTTCCAGGTTGTCATTCTAAGTCAGTTATTTTAAAATTGCATGATGAAAGACAAAAATACAACTCCAACTAGCTGCTTTATGGCCAAATTTGACCTCTGATCTGTAAGTGAGACCTTGACCTTTGAAATAAAGGGGAATGACTAGCCACACACTGTGTCAAGGTTGTCATGTGTGATTAGTTATTTTTAAATGACAAGTAACAGACAGGACAGGTTGTTTTATGGTCAAATTAGATCTTTGACCTAAAGTGTGACCTTGACCTAAGAAGTAGGGAGACCTCCTCATGTTGGTCATTTAAGATAGATTATTTTAAAATTGCATGATGAATGAAAAAGTTACAGTCCAGACAAGCCATTTTACTACAAAATTAGACCTTAGATCTCTTCTTGTGACCTTGAACTTTAAGGTAAGGAGACGGGTGTTTTACGCTACATATAGTCACATGACGGTGAACATTTGTGGTAATTTATTTTGAAATAGTAAAAGGGATGAAAAAAAAACAGTCTGGAAAAGCTATGACGCACACATTCAGGAACGCATGCACACAAGAGGGCACATACACTTGACCATTGTGACTACTATATCAAGCTTTCCACAAGCCGGCTCGACAAAAAATCATTATTAATTTAACAATTATTGAATATTGCTAAATTGAATGGTCTTTTTATGAAATAACATATTTGAAAGCAAATCCATGTCTGAATTACCTGTCATTACAAAACATTTCTAGATGTTTGTCTTCATGAAGGTCACATTTCTGACGTAATTCCTCCACTTCCTTGGACATCGGCCACTTACTTGTGTCTACTCTTCCGTACGTCACATGTTTTCCAAACAACTGACCATGCAAGTTAATACATTTTGCACAATAACAATTTAGACACTTATCACAGTAAAACTCGGCCCACTGATCAATATTGTGCTCTAGACATGGTGAACAACAAAAGTCTATAAATGAATCAGAGTCTTTGTGCACAGTTGATTGAGAAAAGGTCGCCATCTTAAATATTAGGTTTTGGTAAAAGAATCTTGTTAGACCTCAATTCAATTTTAATCTAATTATCAAATATTTTAAAATATCACAGAAATACTGTCCAAACAAACAAATGTTAAATACTTGTGTAAGATTTCAAGCAATTAAAACAAGAGGGCCATCAGGCCCTAAGGCGCTCACCTGAGAGCAAAAGGAACTAGACTATTCTGAAAAAATGCAAGCTGATTCATGCAGATTGGACCAAAAAAGTGACTTTTAACGTGTATTTTTTATATTTGACCTAGTGAACCTAGTTTTTGAGCTCATATGACCCAGTTTCAATCTCTGCCAAGATTTCATTGGGACAAATGTTCTGACCAAGTTTCATGAAGATTTGCCAATAAATGTGGCTATTATATAGCGTCAACAAGTTTTCACTATAGCCATATAAGGACGACTGCCCCCCCCCCCGGGGGGCAACGTTTTTCAACGAATCATAGCCATTTTCAAACCCAGCCGAGCTATTGTTAGAACAAATGTTCTGATCAAGTTTCATTAAGATTGGATAATAAATGTGACTTCTAGAGTGTTAACAAGGTTTTACTACATAGCCATATAAGGAAAAATGCCACGCCCCCTTGCGGCCATGTTTTTTAACGGATCTCAACCATTTTCGAACTCAGCCCAGATATCATTAGTACAAATATTCTGACCAAGTTTCATGAGCATTGGACCAAAAATATGACTTCTAGAGTGTTAACAAGGTTTTACTATAGCCATATAAGGAAAACTGCCACGCCCCCTGGCGGCCATGTTTTTTAACAGACCAGAACCATTTTCAAACTCATCCGAGATATCGTTAGAACAAATGTTCTGACTAAGTTTCATGAAGATTGGACAATAAATGTGACTTCTAGAGTGTTAACAAGGTTTTACTATACACTAAAGCCATATAAGGAAAACTGCCCCGCCCCCTGGCGGCCATGTTTTTCATTCAACTGGAACCATTTTCGAACTCGTCCAAGATATTATTGAGACACATGTTCTGACCAAGTTTCATGAAGATTGGACAATAAATGTTACCTCTAGAGTGTTAACAAGGTAAATGTTGACGCCGCACGACGCACGACGGACGACGCACGACGGACAAAAGGCGATCACAATAGCTCACCATGAGCACGTTGTGCTCAGGTGAGCTAAAAAATTAACACAACTGAAAACATATACAACTAAGATAACGTCCACAGTTTGGCTTATTCTTGAACAAGCAAATGGAAGTAAATATGCAAATCCCATGATAAAAAGGTAACAATAAGCCTATAATCACAAAGCACATTTGTATATATGTTTAAACGTTTTACACACGCTATAAAACACCTCTTGTCTCCACTTTATGTTCTACTTTTGTTTACATAAAGCAAAGAAAATAACGGCCATAAAACAAATGAGATTTTTATGCTCCTTGAAGTTTGTATCGACAATCCTAAATCTGATATAGGGCTTTATAAAATAGAACCACAGCAGAGAATCAACTTGTTGCGAATACAAAATATAAATCAAAGCGCTGAAGGCACTGAAGATGTTTGATATTGCATAATCATAGACGCAACTCAGTTTTCAAAACTGTTATAGCTTTTTATATCGCAAGTTTGAAATGAACACAACTCATTCAAATTTACAAAGAGTGTGTGTTAAAGCACAGGTCGAGATGTGTGTGCACTGTCTATCCTCATATTTATGTTATAGAGATAACTTAGACAAAATGTGCGCATTGCACAGGCTAATCAGTGTGCACAGGCTAATTTTATTTGACATGCATTAAGCCCCGTGTTCCCTGAAAGCAGCCAATATGTACAGATTTCAATGATAAACCTGTCAATGTGGTCGCACAATCTGTTAAACACTATTGATTACATACACACTTGATAAACCGCTAAGTGATTTAAATGTAAACAACGGGTTTAAAGAGAATACCTGCAGTGTACCAGTGGTGAATTATAAACAGGCAGATGCGGTAGTTATCGTTACTAGCGTAGTTAAGCAGCACAGTGGCTTGCAAAACTGCCTCTACATTAGTTGCTCGCTAGCGCGAATAACTAATTATACAAGTGAAGAACAGGCAATACAAATCTGAACAAATTAACCTACGCAAAATTCTCTCAACTCAATAACCCATCAAAAAGGCTTTAGCATTTGCAAGTCATCCCTGATATAAGCCAAAGGGAATTATGACCACTAAAAGAGATAAATTTCTAACATGAGCTTTTTACGTTCATAATTCTTGAAGTGTTCATGATCAAACGCATGCACGAAGATATACACATGATTTGTACCCCGCATTGTCTTATAACTTTACTATAATTTTGACATCTTTTCCGAAAAAATGATGCGCCATTCTGTCCCGATAATGTCATTTTAATCGGCATGTTTGTCTTTATTCTTGAAAAACAATCGTCAATTCATGATTTGTATGTAAAAAATTGCAGTTTGCCGACGCCAATCTATCAGCTACAACAGTTTCACAATTAACACTTGATATATTATTTTTCTGTTTGAAAAAGCCTCTTAAGTAATCACAATTTTATATACCAGGGCTTAGCGTTTTTCTTTTTGCCAAGTGGTTTTGTGGGATCTTGCATTGTTATCAGGGGTGGCAAAAGACGTTATCAAAATAGAAAATTACAGACAGAAAACAGTTTCAGACTACCGGTACATAATGCCTTTAACAGATCAATGATTACATTACCAAATGGGGAAAAAGCAGACCAACGTTAGTTTGTATTACTATCTTTTTAATATTTTGGTTACAAGTTTAAAATATTATGTTTAAATGCTCGCCATTAGCAGCAGTAGTATTAATTTACCTTAAACACTGCTTTTTTTCACATCAATTTCTACTTATTTCCTTTTCTGTAAAAAACGCTAATAAAATATGTTCATGTCTATGTAGTTCATGTCTATATAACATAAATAATAAAATGAACTCGATTACATACACATTTTTATTTCTCTCCAACATTTTTTCTTTTGGGAACCATTAAATAGTTACCCAAACTAATGGCAGTAATACAAATTTGCCAATAGTTATGACATACAATGAATAGCCTATTGGCCAAATATTTCAGCAATAAATCCTGTTATCACTCGAGCAGATATTTACCAGGCGGGATTCACTTCCTGAGTTTATGTTGATCCCTTGAAACCATAACAAAATGAGAACTAGAAATTCACAGAACAAAAGCTTAACATTTGCAAACCTATACAATGTATTAATATTATTATTGAACGTTATTTGAGAATTTGTATTAAAGTTCTTTCAAAGTGCTCATTCAAATAAATATGTTTTGATTATGATTTCAAAATACAAGTAATCCTATTTTAAGCTATATTGTTTTTTTTTTATTAAAAAAAAAAAAACATCTGTGAATGAGCAGCTTTTTGGAGAACAAAACATGTGGGCGGATCACATCGAAGTCTGCTATGGTCCAAGCATGGTCACTCCTAAAGTGGTCACCATACTCCCAAATACCACCTACTAGGTGCCATTCTGTGGGATAGTTAATAATTAGACGTAATTATATTTATATGAGTAGCTGTGAGATAACCCCCTGTTGCCTGTTCTTGGCCATTAACCCTTTACCGCTCAGAAGCAACGTAAACATGCAACTCACTGTTTATCCTCACTGTTTATGTTTTATGCTGTTTGCTGTTCATCAGTATCTTAGGTTTGGAATTGAAGCTTTTAAAAACTTGAATCAAGTAAGATATGTCTTAACTGATTTTCAAAGGGACTACAAACGCGTCAAAGTGAATGTATTCTTATATATGCATGCATACATTTAAGTGTCAGCTTAACATTTTCTATTTATAACAACTCTTAACTAATTACCCACTCTCTTCTGCTCCAGATCCAGTATTCTCTGTGCAACAGTAATTCGGTAACGATCCATCGCTTCGGTGAAGAAAAAGTATCCAACGTTAAGATTCACTCATGCGGAACTGTGTTTGTGACACATTACCCGTTCCCCGCGGGCAACGATCGTGGAAATCGTTTCCTTATATCGTATCAAGGTATGTTAGTCATGTAGTTCAAAAGTACAATGTAGTATCTTTGGTATGAAAAGGTGAAAGTTTTTAGGGTAACCGGGTATGTTTAGATTTTTAGGATTAATGAAGTCTTGCGATTCTGTAATTAACATGTTTAAAATTACATAGCTTGAAAGAAAACTTTACTATTTGTATGTTCTTAAATCGGCTCCAATTGCAAGTGGCGATATTTAGTGCAGGCAATTTTTGTTGAGCAAGTGCGATCCCTAGCTGCGCTTGATCCTCAACATGTGTGTACATTTTGTGATAACTTTGCTTAGAAGTTACTAAATTATATTCACAAGTCCTATTTTTTTCAATTGACTATTGCGTACATATTAAAACTGAAATGATCAGTTATCACTGCAATCTGGTAATTAGTAAATGCTCATACCCATAAAAAGTGTGTGCTAACCAAGGCATTTGGTGGGTGTGGATGGAGGTTGTGGAGTATGGGGAACCGACTTGGTGAAAATTACGTCTCACAAAACTTGATGAAAAATAACTTCTCATAACAAACCTACAAAACTTGGTGAAATAACTTCTCACAGCCAATCAACAAAACTTGATGAAAATAACGTCTCACAACCAACTCACAAAACTTGCTTAAATGAACTTCTCACAACCAACTCACAAAACTTGCTTAAAATAACTCTCACCACCAATCAACAAAACTTTGTGAAAGTAACTTCTCACAACCAATCCACAAAACTTGGTCAAACATAACTTCTCACAGCCAACAAACATGCATTCATGAAGATTTAATTGTTCAGATACCAAGCTTTTGTAAAAGTAAAAATATTTTTGTCTAAAGCTGTATTTGTACTATACATTTCGCCATAAAACAAATATAGTATCACGCTTAATCACTTAAGATTATACTTTATGGTCACCTGATTGATAATCGAAAAAGTTAGCAACTTTTCCGCAGTGTTAGACAACTTAAGTAAGAGCAGTATCGCGTTTGCTAAATGTTCAACACCTATACGAATTGAATCCAAGACATTGGTTTCCATGGACAATTGTTCCTACACTAATTTTGACACAGGCAGACTTTCGTTAATACAATGTTTTGACAAGCCGGACATGGTCCTGAAATAGCTGGTTTATAAGTACTAAGTGCACATACTTATGTCAGTAAGTAATAAGGTGAATGTAAACTTGAACTAGTAAAAGTTAATGTATTCGGTAAAGGCACATTTGACATAAATAAATACATATTTTTTATAAAGAACACATAATGACATTTAAAGAATAAAATGAAAATATGAAACATTCTCTCCGAAACTGCACCCTGCAGTTAATATTTCTTTGCATAACCATTACACAAAAATATTGTAGGGCACACAATCACCAGAAGTAAATCATGTATGTACATGTTAGTCAGTTTCGAGATATAGATCAAGATAACAAAAATAAACTGATTATAAACAATTCAAATGAAAAATAATCATCAGAGCAATACAGTTAATTCATTGCAACAAATGAAAGCATGTTTTAAATTGTTTGGTAACACAGTAGACTATCAAGCGAAAATTACGCAATTGGACATCATTCAGATTTATTAAATGTATGTGATGAAAAGTAGCATATATATGATGCTACCAATAATTCATGTTGAAAACACATGTTCCAAAAAGTTTTTACTGACACTTGCGAAACATTATAGGGTTCTTTAAGCACCATACATTTGTTGCAATTCAATTGTCCCACAATTATGGAGGCTGTACTTATATTTGACCAAGACTGACCATGGGATATCAAGTCCATCCCTCCAAGAATTCATGTTAGAAGTATTTGTTCCAAAATGTTTTAACTGTGAAACGCAACTATTTTACGTTTAAAACAAGGATTGTTTTGCCTGATGCAGCACCACTTTGACCCACAAATATGGATGATGTGCTCCTATTGAAGAAGACTGACTCTGGGCTATAGAGTCCATCACCCGCGGTAGCAAGAATTGCCAGCTTCTCCTCTCCTTTACCATCCAGCTGAAGGATAGTGTGAGAGTAACCTCCACAGACCAGCACTTGTCCCAGAGCTGTCACATGTATACCACTTGGGTGTTTAAGGTCTGGGTCTGTGAAAGTTTGGAGGACTTTGCCATCTCTGTTCAGGGTGAGGACCTTGTGATGGGAATAGTCGGTGACAAATATCGTGTCACCTGAAGGACTCACTGCACACTTGTATACTGTAAAAGAGTAGAAAAATGTAGTTGATTCTTTACAGAATCATTATGTCAATCAAAAAAATGTTATGTCTTATTCACATCAGCTCTTTGTTTCAATATAGTATTATTTTTCTTACAATGAAACATGTATGAATGCATGATTAGTTTATGCTAAAACCCCATGACATACACATCAATAATATTATCTCAGTGAGTATGTGTACTCACTGACATTTAATTATGACCATGGAATATTTAAAATGGTCTCTAACATCAATACCAACTATTATAAAGTAAAGAAATAAGTCAAGAAAATACTTGGCAAAGGAAGGAAATTATTTTAGGGGAGTTATCATTAACCTATGATGAAATTATTGTGACAATTATTTGCAAATACTATTTTTGTAATCGCAACCATTAAATTCATTTGTAAAATTGACTTTTGTGTAAAAATAAGTAAAGCATAATACAAAATAAATATTCCTTAAATTATATAATGATTTCAAAATACATGTATATACCCGCATATATCCACCATTATATTACCTGTATCCAAATCTGATGTATCCTCATACATCTTATTCAACCGGGCTCCACTCATTGAATACTTGTAAAGTGCAGAACCAGAAGTGAGATACAAGTCTTGCAGATGACGAGCAATACCATGACATCTATGTTGAATCTGTATCTTCCTGCCCATAACCAGCTGCCCACCATTCACCGAGACAAACTGCAGGATGCCATGTGTCCTATCCTTAGTCATAGCAACAGCTACTTCACTGGGTGTGATTTCACACATGTCATATGGATAAGCAATTACATCACATTGTCCCATCACCTGGTAATGCTTATCTAGTAGCTTTACTCTGTTATTAAAAAGATCTGCAACAAGTATCTGATTATCAGCGAGAACACAGATGACACTAATATGGAAGTCCCTTCTTGAATCACTTGGTATGCTCTCATGATGCTCTGACTTTCCTTGCACAGTGAAAACCTGAGGAAATAAAGCCATCTTGATAACTTTATTATAAATATATATATGTATATTTATATATATATAAATACATACATATTCTGTAGAAAACTATATTCCTTAAATTACACCCCTTCAGCTGGTGGCTAAAATCACAAAATACTTTGGACTGTACTGTTTACAGATAAACATTTTTTCTATCAGTACTGAATTTTTAATAGTAGGAAATAATTTTACATGGTTTGAACTTAGCCAACATTTGTGATCCTGAAACTAATCAGTGGTCACAAAAAATGCAAATGTTTAAATGCATAAAGTTCATCAGTCTCATTTCACTGAATACTTGTACAGTGCAGTGCAAGAAGTGAGATACAGGTCTTGCAGATTATGGGCAATACCACAAGAATGTAGGACATTTGCCCCTTCAGACATTTGCCCCTTCATTAAATCAGGACTAAACGGACATTTGCCCCTTCACCCAAAATTCTCAAGGTGGACATTTGCCCCTTCACTCAAATTCTCAAGGTGGACATTTGCCCCTTCACACAAATTCCTAAGGTGGACATTTGCCCCTTCGGACATTTGCCCCTTCACTCAAATTCTCAAGGTGGACATTTTCCCCTTCACTCAAATTCTCAAGGTGAAAATTTGCCCCTTCGGACATTTCCCCTTCATTAAATCATGACTAAACAGACATTTGCCCCTTCATCCAAATTCTCAAGGTGGACATTAAGATATTTTAGGCAGTTAGGCTCATTCTGATACAATCAAACTGAAGTAACTTTGCAAATCTGTCATGTGAGTACAAGGTTCTCAAAAGCTATTATCACACATCAAGTTTGTATGTTTGATAAAAAGGTGCAGAGACACTATGAGATACCCCATGTTTCCACTTGATATACTACTTTGGTTAAAACAAAGAAGATACCACTGATAAAAGAAATCTGATACTGTTTCTCGCCTTTATAAATGTCAGGTTAATCCACTGTGAAGTGTTTATCCACAATCCTAAAGCTGATATTGTGGCCTTATTACAGATAACTAAGACAAGTGAATAAACATGTGTCTATTTAAAAGTCTACAAGTACATAACAAAATTTGCTTTTGAACATATTCGTTGAATATTAATATGAAACTAGGGGACAATGACGGCCGAAAGATCTAAGTTATGTTACAGATGAAACTTACACAACTAGGGTAGATATAAAATGAGTGTAACTTAAAAAGACTGATCTGAAGAGGTGTTCGGGTTGAGTTTTAACACGGGTAAATGTAAAAGGCTTTACAGTATTCAATCAGGTCCGTTTAAAATTGTATGATCAGGCACAAACAAATTATTAATTAGATAGAAAGTGAGGTCTCTAGAGTGATAACAAACTACGGTTAAGTGTGGACAGCATTCAGACAATGCTAAAAGAAGTGTCCCCGATACCAGTAGTAAACATTGTGTAATTGATAATCTTTGCTGACCTTTTCTTGCCACATTTAATGAGTGTTTTATCTTAATAATGGAAATGTCAATGCATACTTTTTTTGTGAAAATGTTACTTCATTGTTGCTGTTTACTAGACCCCCCTACCCAACCCCCTTCTAGATTAATGACATTTTATGAAATATAAAGATTGTTAAAGATTGCATGAAAACTGAATGACAAATTGTCACACATTTATCCACCTAGACATCTATGGACGGTTTGTGAGGGTGCAGTGTGTTGGCCAAGGTTATTTGGCAACTTAAGAAGTATCAGCCCTCTGTCATTGGTCTCTCCTATGCCAAATCTACCTACTGTCTCTAACCAGTCTTGGTAAGTTTCTGTTCTAAACTTTGCGTTTCAGTCGCCTTGGACAATGAGGATGTCTTTCTTTGGGACCTTGGCTATGATGCACTCTAACTCTCCATAAAACTGTTCAATCTCCTTTTCTTCTTAGTCTGATGTTGGTTTGTAGGTTGATGGTTGTGTTGTGAGGTCTCGCTAAGATACCGATAAAGATGAGCCTGCTGGAGACTGGGGTGCTACAAATGACGCTTTCAACTACCTCCTTACTTACAATAAAAGCAACCCCTAGCAATGTTTAGAATCCTCCCCACTGAACCATATCTTGTGCCCTTTGTCTGTTGATGTTTTTTCGAAGCATAACCAACTGACCTCGTCTAGTCCTATGGACCATGTCCCTATGGTCGTGCCCTTTGTTGCCAATTTGATCGATGTTTAAGCTCCAGTAGCTTACCTGTCGCAAACAACATGGCGACTGGCAGTGGAGTGTGAAGTTGTGTTATATCGGGCACCATCCCATCTGGCTTACTATTTAGTTGTCTTGTCTTGCATTATAGCACATTGAAAATAGTCAAAAAGAGGTGTGGAGTGTATATGGAAGAAGGAATTTAAAAAAAGTGTGTTCAAAATGCCAAAGTTATAAAAATGCACTTTGCTTTTTAGTTGCCGTTTTAAATGATTGTAACACATATTACCCGCTCAGATTCTTATTTGGCTTAGCCATGTTCTCAAAATGACTAAATACACAAAATGGAAACAGCCCAAATTAAAGCTGAGGGAACTAACTAAGGAAGTCAAAATCATTCAAATTCAAAGACAGAAATGTCTTATAAATATTGCAAATTCTTATCTACTGTCTTGATTAGAACAAGAGCGCGTCAGAGAGTGCGTTTACACTCGCACCTTCTGCGCATTATTCGAATTCATTTCATCTCCAATGTGACCCCCATAGGACCAGCTTTATTAATTTGATATTGATCAAAACACAAGATCATTAATCAAGATGTCACTAGAACGTTCAGGAGACAAAGTATGGGGGAAACAAAAGTTTTGTCATAAGGAACTGGGGTTTTTCCGTTTGCAAAGTAACATATAGCGAATGTGCGAGAAACTATCTGTCGGTAGGGAAACACTTAAAGGAACACATTTATTTGACAAAGACGGCGTGTCAGAGGGGAAACTGGTGGAACCAAAAATGGCATCACAGAGAAGCTTTCTAAATTGTTTCCCAAATACAATTTTCTGCAGCCGTAACCAACTAATACTCATGGTTCAAAGAATTAAACAAAGATTATTTAGAATGGACTTCCAAAACTCAAGCTCCGCCAATGCAGTGCATCACCGTTACAATATTAGGTCTATATAATGAATGTAATGATCTCTCAATAAAACAACAAATAAATGTACCAGTATCATTCCTGGTAATGCAATTAGTGAATCTCTTAAAAATTAACAATCGCATCAACAAAGTCTAGGATCTAGACAATGCATATCATGAAAGTTACCAACAAACCAACGCCAACAAACCCAGTTAAAGAAGTGAGAGGCCAGAGTTGCACGCCTGATCTTGTTTCACATAGCACGCTTTACCGTGTATTACACAAACCAATGTATAAATGACGCTGGATGTTTTAAAATACCAAAATGGAGGACATAAAGTTTACTCATAAAGAAAACAGGCAAATAAGACTTCAAATCAGCGGCCATGCCATGTGTATTGAGCAATTGGTTGATCATTTTTTAATTAAGATTTGGGAGTGTAAATCTGCGCGTAATGCACGGTTAAGTACGATACATTGTAGCAAGGTCTTCACTTTATAACCATATATATTGGACTCAAAGTCTATATCAGGCCAGTAATTGTAACACAGAATTGGATGCAAATATTGACGAGGTCTTAAACCAAACAGGCAGGGATTGTACTTAGGTTCTTGAGTGCGCCATAAATTAATTTAGAAAAGCTTATTTCGGAGCACTGTCACAGGATTGAATACATTCTACTGACCCCAAACTTTGATCCTAAATGTGTCGTTTGTGACATAAACCGCAAATCAACGAAATCAACGAAGCCCAAATACTATTTTTAAAGTGATATAGGTGAAGTTTACATATAAAGATGGAATACAAGTTTGAAAAATGGCTTAATTAAAAGACCGTTCTTGTCTGTCAACTTGTTCGTAAACAGTCTGAATTAGTACAAAAAAGCCACTAGCACTTAATGTCTATGTACTAAACAGTATGCCTAAATAGGCGAACACCACGAAAAACATAGTTAATGAATAAACTTGGACTAGCAAGGTCTTCACTTAATAACCATACATTGGACTCAAAATCTATATCAGGCCAGTTATTGTGATACTGAATTGGATAGAAATAATTAAGAGGTCTTAAACCAAACAACCAATTTGAAAGATTCCACTAAAGTTCTTGAGTGTGCTTTAATTTAACTTAGCGGTGTCTGCCATCAAAATCTTATTAAGGACCATCCTACTAACCCTGAACTTTGATCCTAAATGTGTCGTTTGTGACATAAACTGCACATCAACGAAGCCCAAATTATACTTTCAGATAGTGATATAGACGAAGTTTGCATATAAAGATGGAATAAAAGTGTGAAAATTGGCTTAATTAAATGACCGTTCTTGTCTGTCAACTTGGTAGTAAACAGTCTGATGGTAGTACCAAAAGGTTACCACAATGTAAAAGTACACCGCCAAAGTACACACATTTATTAAAGAACTATAAACTGGGGTGGACTTTATATAATTAGGCCACAAGCAATCAATGTCTTGGTACTAAACAGTCTGCCTTTAAAGCCAAACACTTCTGACACAGTGAACCAAAAACATATATATATAGTTAATGAATTAATGAGGTCAGGGGCATGGTACTCTGCAAGTCAATTGGTTGGCTTGCACAATTAAATTTGCAGCTTTTAAATGGAATAAGTTTGCTACATTATCTGACACTAACCTAGATGCATGATTATAATTATTATGCCCCCCTTCGAAGAAGAGGGGGTATATTGCTTTGCACATGTCGGTCTGTCGGTATATCGGTCTGTCGGTCCGTTCACCAGATGGTTTCCGGATGATAACTCAAGAACGCTTAGGCCAAGGATCACGAAACTTCATAGGTACATTGATCATGACCGGCAGATGACCCCTATCGATTTTGAGGTCACTAGGTCAAAGGTCAAGGTCACAGTGACTGGAAGTAGGAAAATGGTTTCCGGATGATAACTCAAGAACGCTTACGAGAGCCTGTGCATTTGTTAGAAAATATTTGAATATAACCTCCATAACCTAAAAGCTGTGTCGGATGTTGAAGTCATTTAACAAAAATACTAAACAAAAATTCACAAGTTTTACAAAGTTTATGACAAGTTCAATCTTCATGAATAAACATGCTGACAGGCATTTCAAATTATTCTTTACAAAACACAACCAGTTGTTTTGAAATATTTCTGCTAACTAATCCTTGAGACATAACATGATTATATATAAAGACAAAAAGACATGTTGCACAATACACCCTATGGTTACTGAAAACTTAAATTGCTCAATTTTGCTATACAAATGAATGTATGAATTATATTTTGAAATAAAACAGATTTTACAACTTTTTAGCTAACATTCTAAATAACAGAATTTTTGGCTTCTTATTTAGATTTCTTAGCACCAACCTATTAAGTGTAGAAATAATAAGAGAGGTCTTTTAACAAAATGTAATATTCTCAATTAGCTTCGCAAAAGTTTCTTGCATAATCATGTACCACAAAATGTTTTGCCTGGCAAATCAAGATAGCTAGTTAAGCAACACAATGAAAGTTTTTAAAACAATGTTTCCATCATAATTCATTCAACTTATTTCATTTATCCAAATAATTTTGTTCCTTCACCGACTATAACTTGTTCCTTCACCGACTATAACTTTGTTTACTTGTCGATATAGTCTGCTAATATTTTATTTGCTGTTTAAATTTGTCTGTCTTTTGAAACCACGACACAGTAAAATAACCTTTTTCAGGGAAGGCCAGGTGTATCTAGGATCCCATAGTAACAAGTTTCAAGTAAACAACGTCTTCAGACCCATATGAGTAGCAAACATCCCTCCTCTGATACGCCCGGTAAGAAGAGTCTTATGCTAAAAGCTGGAATTTGACAATGGTCTTTTACATGGTTACATGAGCTTTTTATCCCCGCCGAAATTTTTCAAAGGGATATAGTAATTGTCTCCGTCCGTCTGTCCTTCTGTCCGAAACTTTGTCCAGAGCATAACTCCAAATCTATTCAATGGATTTACTTTAAACTTAGAATATTAACAGATGGCAACTTGAAGAAGTGCAGTTCCCGAAAACCATTACTCTATCTACCTTAGTTTTTGAATTATCTCTTATTAATTAATTTCAAATTAAATTTTTGTTTGGAGCATAACTCTTGATCTATTCAATGGATTTTATTTATATTTTATTAATTTATCATTTTAAAATTATATTTTATTTAATTTCATAGTTAATATTTTAGCTTTTCACTTTTTTATATCTCCCTTTATCTAATTTGACAATACTATTTTAATTTGAACACTTAAGTATTCACTGTAAAATGAATAGATGAGTTTAAGGAAAAATACAGTGATCAAGAACAGTAACTGTTTATAGTGTTCTATTTTAATTACCTCCCTTTCTTTCATTTTCATATATTTTATTCTCCACAGCATAACTCCAACACTAAATAACTAATTGATCCTTGAAATATAAATAGATGACACAAGTACCATGTTTTACAAATATTATTCTACTCTCTTAAACAAATGTTCTTATATTAGCAAACACAATTCGTCAGGGATTTGGCAATACTGTTACAAGCTCTTGTAAGGGAGGTGACTGTCCATTTCTTGTGTGTTATTAATGACCCTATCATTGTGGACACTTTTTTTAGGTTACAGTTTATTCATTTCATTATTCCTGTCAATTTTATCTTGGTATGATTATGTGTATGGTTGTTTGTTTAATCAATACGATTTAAACGATAAAGATTTGAACCGACTTACGAAAATACTTTCCAACTTGGGATCATGAAGAAATAAATTGGTAGCACATTTCCTGTTACCATCCCCCTTTGCTTAGATAATTTTTGTCCCATACTGGTTTCATTGTTGAGGACTACTGATTTACCATTTGTCATGTCTGTTCTTTAATGTTGTTTTGTCAGATTGTCTGGATGAAGCAATTTTCTAAAAACAATTGAACTATCTTTTCTTTCCCCACACAGTAAACAATAGTTGGAAAATGGACACTTCATTTAATTATGAAACATATCATGAGTTAAGGACATTAAGAAATGAATGCACCATTTATATGTGGTAGGGGAATACATCTTTGCCTTTTTCAGATATTGTATTTTGTGTTTGAACAGTAGTGCTTATTTGGAAATGCTGGACGAGTTTGGATCATGTTGTATAAGGAGTATTGTCACATGGCTAACTCCTAGCTTTTTCATTTTTTTTTTTCTTTTTTAGATGATCTGCTGATAGACAAAGGATCATACAAGGCATACGAATTCGATAAATCATTGCCCGTCCCTAAAAGGACTAAGATCAGACATCAGTCCGGAGCTGACCACAAACCGAGGGACCCACCTGCTGAAACGGTTACTCAACAAAGTGAAGATTTATATAAACCATCAAATGAGAACCCTGAGAGCAATTCTTCATTTACAACAGATGGAACAATCATATTTAGCCAAGACAAATGTTCGGCGGTTCTGACATATATATCAAAGATGCGCCTGACTGGAACAGCATCAGATCAGCTTATAAGACTGCTGAATATCTGTGGGAACGTAGACTTGTCCAAAGAAGACGTGAAACAATCTCTGAATGACGCACATGTCGAAACATTTGATTATGGTGAGTTTTCCTCATGTTTGTTTCCCGAGGACAAAGACATCTTTCGTTGCGTTTCCCCAATATGCAGTGGAGTACGGTTCTTGGGACCAGCTGAACACCAGCATTTGAAACGAAGCAAGTCCTACATCGCTACATCTTCCATTCATTCACAGGTATTAGATATCATGGAAAGAAAGAAATTAGTTAACAATGGAATCACTCTAACTATGAACACGGATGGAGTGCCCCTTTACCATTCTTCAGCTGTCAGCCTCTGGCCAGTTTTCCTGGTGATAAATGAGTTGAAACCTTCAAAGAGGTTTCTAATGAAAAATGTAATTGTCTGGGGGATGTGGCAGGGAAGAGGAAAGCCTGTTTTTAGGACTTTCCTGAAACCTCTCACCACAGAACTAAACTCTTTTCATCACAATGAAATCATGCTAGATGGAAAAAGAATTGAAGTCACCCTTACATGTGTCACAATGGACCTTCAGGCAAAATCGCAAGTTATGGAAATGGTCCCCCACAATGGCACAATATAAAATGTTCTTGTGTTACTTGTGAAATAGAGGGCGTTGTTGAAAAAAAAAGGAAAAGGCCACACTTAGGCCTTTCCTGTATCAGACCCATGTCCCTTAAGAATAAGCTGTTCAATACTGAAAAATGCAGAAGAAGCTATATTGACTGGAAAGGCCCAAAAAGGAATCAAAGATTTTTCCGTGTTGTTCGATGTGGACCATTTTAATCCAGTCGATGACGTTGTTGTTCCAGACTATATGCATGGTGTTCTTCTGGGAACAACGAGAAAGCTCCTTACATTGTGGAGTGCAAAAACATCAAAGTGGCAGCCATATAACATTGGAGGGCAAGTAAAAGAAGTTGACAGAAGACTTTCTGATATGCGACCAACTGAAAACATGTCGAGACTTCCAAGGTCAATAAATGATCATCTGAGCCATTGGAAGGCGTCCGAACTTCAGCACTGGCTGCTATTCTACAGTGTCCCCTGTCGCCAATGTATTCTTCCGCCTCAATATATGGAAAACCTGTGTTACCTGGTTGAAGGTGTTAACAAATTGTTAGGAGAAAATCTGGAGAATGGGGCCATCGACGAAGCCGAGCTAAGCTTGACAAAATTTCAAATAACTTTTGAAAACCTGTATGGCGTGGAACATTGTGGCCTGAACATCCACAATATTGGATTCCATCTAGCCAATTATGCAAGACTCCATGGGCCGCTGTGGGGCTGGTCATTTTTCTCGTTTGAAGATATGAACGGGACTCTGCTTAAATCAGCCCCTGGGACTGGCAACGTTTGTCGGCAACTGTTGCAGACAATGCTAGTGCAGAAAAAGTTGCATGGTGAGGCTGCTGCCATACAAGATAACAATCTAAGGGATTTTGCATTGGACATGTTGAGCACTGGCAGAAGGACAAAAACAAAAAGAGAATGTGAGAACTGCTGTTTGTTGGGGAAGGTGCAACGACGTCGAAAATCTGCAAGTCGAACGAGAGGTGAAGAAGTACACTGGAAAAGATGTCTGCTCCCTCCACAAGGTGCATCGAATTAAATTAAAGGGACAACTGATCTCGTCCAAAAATTACAAACGAATGCAGAAGAGAAACTGTCACACTGTTTTGTTAGACAATGAATGCATTATATCAATAGAGTTTTTTGTATATGACACTGTCAGCAACAAATGTTTTGCAATAACTCAAGACCTGAAAGTGACTGGGTTGCTTACAACAGTTTGACCCATTTAATTAAAGTTGAACATGGCAGAAAGAATGAAATTGTGCCAGTCGATGCATTTGTTTAAAAAGTGATTTGCTTAGAAGGTTTTAAGGACTGTGTCTGTATAGCAAGATTACCTACTTTTTACAATCACTGTGTGTAGATTAGTGCTGCAACAATATTTTATGTGCTGTGTTTTGTTATGAATTTGCCACTGTGTATTTCAGACGTGCATGGAAATATAATGAGACATATATTGCATATGTTATTCCATGGATTTCAGTAGCTTTTACAAACCAGGAGTTATAACCCAGTGCTCGAAATGTTGAGGGGTCAAATGTATTTTTCAGGGGTCAAAATACTTAAGTGTAGATACAGTAGTTTGATGCTGAATATTTGTTGTTTGCTCTACAAACGTTGCTTTGTTTAACTTAAAGTATGTATTGCATAACTTAAAACAACATTTTGTGTAATATAATGTACAGTTTCATGATAACATTTGCATCAAAATGATTCAAGGCAGAAAATATGGAGGAGTCAAGTGACAAAATAGCAAAATGCTTGAGATAATTTTGTCTTCAAAGTTTATCCATTTTCATGTTAAAAAGGCTATTTCTTAAAATAGTAATTACGGTTTGTAGTAAAGTGTAAGCCTAAAGATTGTCTATTGTTTCGTTTTGAATAGATAGTCTTGAATACTGCTTAAAATAATTGTTTGCATTAAAACCCTTCGATAATTTTAAAAGATTGTCTCAAATACATTATGTCTCAAATAAGATGTAAATATTAATCAAATGAGCTTATTNAAAAAAAAAAAAAAAAAAAAAAAACATTGTTGTTTAAATATTTATTATGAAAAGTATTATTTTCTTGATGTTTTCAAATAATCAATAAACATTACATAATGTCATAAATAATACGTGTATGTGTGTTGTTTTTGTAAATACTACTAATATATTCTGTTGGTGTGAATAAAGTTGTTGAAACTTATGAACTGGATGTTGTGTTAGTAAATATTTAAGTTTCTTGAATAGTGACACTTTTGTTTTCATTCACTATGCATTCTTTCTTTTTGTTCCGACTTGTTATTAACTTTTAATGATTGAATTGAAGTATGGACAATCATTTAATTAAAAAGAATGATGTTCCATTCATAAGCGTCAGAGGTTGTAAGTGTGGTGAAAATTTTGATTTTATGCCCTTAAAATAGAAAAAAATACTTGTTTTCTTGATTAAATTTTAAGATTAACTTAAAATTTCTTTTAAAAGATAAGTACATTTGTTTCTCAAATTTAAAATATGTTCAGACCTGGAAAATATACACTTATTAATACACTTAAATACACTTAAATTGAAAAGACGCACTGTCTTGGAAAAGATATACTTAATAATATACTTCGATTGAAAAGACGCACTCAATCATGAAAAAGTACAGAAAAAATACACTTTGCAATTCAAAAAAATATGAAAAAGCACGCTCTGAAAATACACTATTAACGCCCTTAAGTGTACTTTTAAAACGAAAGACGCAGATTTTTTTTTTTTTTTTGAGAAAGTGAAGATTAAATGCACTTTTTGAAGTGTATTTTGTTTAAAAGCGTATTTTTTTTTCGAGAAGGGAAATGATGTATAAATCCGTATAAGCACCATATTTTAAATAACTCAATCAGTGATACCATATTATAAAAGTTGAAAAACCAACAGTTTGACATATTTGTAACAAGACATTTCTTTTAAAAAGATATACGGCGTTGATTGCGGTTGGAGTTGGTGAAAGGTAAAGAGTTTAAAGAATGAAATCAAAGATAGCATATGTCTTTTTCTGTGAAGTTCTTAGCTGCATTTCACGCAGTACGGGATATTCACGCGTAGTTTTCGCGGTTTATTTTACATGATTACATACTGCTGATCATATATCTATGGAGACAAAAAAACGAAGAAGAATGGAAGTATAAATTAAAACATGTTAGTCAACCGGTCACACGCGAAGTATCTGTACATATTTTTAATATTTATTCGCGCGTTCTTCGGACAAACCTGTCTAGTGGTTTGTCGGGCATTGCTATTTGAGTCGATTATTAACCGTATCGGGAATCATCTCGCTCATGCTCAATACATTGGTCAATATGGTGGAATAATTCTTGTTGAATTAATCAAACATAATATTTATCATGGTTTTGTTGAAAACACATTAAGAATCTTTTATTGAGATACCATAATTATATCGGCGAATATCTTCATTTAACATCTGGTCTAAATAAAATCCCAGTTCACCTAGTTCACGCGATACCGTCTATATTATATAACGATCCCTGTACTGATCGCGCGAACTCACCCTGATACCTTGCGGCTTGGAATGCAATGCTTAAAGTGAGGTCACGATTTCACGGCTTGAACGACGGCTTGTTTAAAACTTTATACTTTTACATGTTTAATGTTCAATTTGGAAAACAATTAAATATGGTTTGGCCAAAACTAATATCAGGATATCGAAAAACGATACTTTTATGAACTAAAATATACTAGTACACAGACAGCAGCATGGCAATAATAACTAAATATGAGAACATAGCCTTTAAGTACAAACGCTCTGGCGCTGACAATCCTCTGAATATAAAGGGGCACACACAAACTGTATTGATGTCGAGAATTAAGTGTGAAACTGCTCTATCTCTATAACCTTATCATTAGAGATACAATTGTTTCATGCTGAATACGCAGTTAACATCGTTGCTAAACGAACTGTAGCATCCCTTTTCACACCCAATACTTCCCAAAAAATGAAAGCGATGGAATAACATTTTAATGTTAATGTGAAATCTGTTTGTAGATTGCACGTTTTCTTCTGCGAAAAGTTTCAGGCCCACCGGCGGGA
>VMBQ01001614.1:87888-98268 GCA_007657795.1 Dreissena rostriformis
TTTACATGTTTAATGTTCAATTTCGAAAACAATTAAATATGGTTTGGCCAAAACTAATATCAGGATATCGAAAAACGATACTTTTATGAACTAAAATATACTAGTACACAGACAGCAATATGGTAATAATAACTAAATATGAGAACATAGCCTTTAAGTACAAACGCTCTGGCGCTGACAATCCTCTGAATATAAAGGGGCACACACAAACTGTATTGATGTCGAGAATTAAGTGTGAAACTGCTCTATCTCTCAAACCTTATCATTAGAGATACAATTGTTTCATGCTGAATACGCAGTTAACATCGTTGCTAAACGAACTGTAGTATCCCTTTTCATACCCAATACTTCCCAAAAAATGAAAGTCGATGGAAAAACATATTAATGTTAATGTGAAATCTGTTTGTAGATTGCACGTTTTCGTCTGCGAAAAGTGTCAGGCCCACCGGCGGGAAAATCTATATTCGAATTGATTGGTCGCTTGCAAAGGTCAGGCTAAGGTGAAAACCTGACGTTTACAGCTAACGCCGAAAAGCTTTCAAGTATGTTGATAGTTTAACAAAATATATAAAGGTCACATTATCCACATAAGCTGGCTGAATGACCCATCCTAAACAAATAATTAATGCATCCAACATATAAGTTGTCAATGTTGTTCATAAATGTAATGTGTGTATAACAGAAACTGTATCTCTTAGGCTTTTAAATGACCAAGTATAAACTATCAGTTGTAAATACTGTTTGAGGAAATGGAGCTGATGTATTGAAATAAAATTGGTTGATTTTAGAACCTCCGTTATTATCATTATAATAACATGTTCATAACATGTCATTTATTAGAACCATTAACAATCTGGCGTGTTAAACAATCTGGTTTAAAGTTTGTATCTACTTAAGCTTCTTTGGTGCACCCGATAGGCAGGTGGCAGTATACATAGTTACACTGTTTACTCATATCACTCAATTAAACGCCATGTGGGGATTAACTTGGTTTCTGTTCAGTTAGAAATTTCTGATTACTTGTCTGTGCTTAATAACATTGTTTTAGTTTTATGGGATATTTATTGTAAAAATTTACTTGGACATTAATATTTCAATTGATTTTACGTTGTAAAATCTTGTTTGTTGAAAGTGAATTATCAAAATGGCGAAGTTTTCAGTTTCTGGAGATTCTTATTTGGTTAAATATTATTGTTGTACAATTTGCGAGAAAGAACGGTCTGCAGAAGTAGATGCAGAATTTTACTGTAAAACATGTCTTAAATACTTCTGTGAAACATGTATAGTTCACTCCCATAGACAGCATGGTCGGTGGTTTTCTAAAAAATCTCCTTATGGAAAGGATAAAATAATGAAGTGGCCACTTTCTAAGAAGCTGGAGGATTCTCTGTTAACCTGCGTTATACACAAGGTTGAAAAGTTAACAATGTACTGCCGTGACCACAGTCAGCTGTGTTGCTCTAAATGTGTTGAGCTTAATCACAGGTAGTTTATTATTATTTATTTTATATCATTATAAATTATTGAATTCTTTATGCAATTGCCATCATCGATTTAATTCTATTTTTGATTATTGTAATCAGTTATATAAGTATTTCCAAATCATTACATGTGTGCAATTTGTTGCTCAGCTTTAATTTGTTAATTTGTGTTCATTTAGAAATAGCATTTCAATGGTTCAAGTATATGGATTACAAGACATTGGCCATAATTCAGCAAAACACGTAGTGTAAAAAAGTCTTCTCTGAAATGTTTAAATAACTCGTTCTTGGTTGCTTAAAGTCAAAATGGTCAATGAAATAATCATGCTGGATCCCTAAGCTGTGACAATCAACAGTCAATAAACAGTAAATTTCACCTAAATAATGTAATGACTCCCATGCAGCAAAGCGAGCTTTGTTTTAGAAATACCTTTAAGTAACCTGCCTGTATAATGTCTGATGCATACATTCCTTTACCATATTTATGAAGGATAGGTCACACTTGACGTTTGAATGTTTTGAGTCTGCATTTTTAATTCACCCGAGCTTTTCTCGGTCTGATCAGATCATCTCTTTATGTTGGTTGTGTTGAATCTAATAAAACACTGATAAGTTTTCTGATATTTATTTTTCAACAAACATGTACTCTTCAGCTCTCTCAATTCTCTCCCTTACATTCACAAGACTGGCGGAGTATTTCCCCGTACATTAGCAAACAGATAAAATAGTATTTTCCCTTATAATGTGAATATCAAATTAAACTGCAAAGTTGACAGGTTGTTCGTTGTCTGGCATCAACAATTAGCTATAACTAAAGAAGCGCCATATTTATTGCCCAATATTCATGAAACTTGGTCAGAATATTTGTATCAATGATATTTATGCCAAATTTGAAACTGGGCTATGTGAGATAAAAAAAATAGGTCACATAGTAAAATTTAAGAAAATGTTTGTAAACTCTCTCAAAAAAATATTTTTAGCAGACATTCCCAAAAGAGCATGACTGTTGTACTTGACGTGTTTTTAAAACAGGTCCGATTGAAAATGCTATGTTGTCGGTCCGAATGTCCGGTAAATAATTAAAGAGCAAAAGTTTCTTTATTTCATAGAATTAAAGCCTGAAACAAAAAGTGAGCTAAAATGAAACACGAGCAGTAAAAATAACGTCGTATTTTTGTTAATATTCATGAAATGTTACTGCGCATGCACACCGCACACTTCCTCCTATGCGAGTAAATATGTCAATAGTTTTAATGGTTAAACAAAAACACATTCTGCAACTCAGATCGTTGTATTCGGGTATTAAAAGTTCGTTCTCGATCAAATTTATGCTTAATAGTGCTTTTTTATTGATTTGTATATTTGTGTGGCCAGTTTGTCGACATTTGTAGTTAAATTCTGAGTTGTCATATAATTTCCCGACCGGGAAATATATGTCATTGAAATTTTCTAAATACTTGCTTTGTGCTTTTAAAAATTAGTCTGTTAAATTATGTTATTGATAGCCCACATGAGTTAAATTGTTTTATGTACTTTTTTGATTTCTTTCAAGTATAAATGTGATTTTTTTGGTAAAAATAATTTATTTACATTCAATAATTGTCATACTTAACTATCAGCATCTGAAAACATTTGTGTTCACAGCAATATGCATGCCAGTATACAATTACTAAATTTTCAATTGAGAAATTGCATTGTTTTTAACTTCTTTTTTTTTAAATATTTTTCCAAATATTAGTGTTCATTTTTCTGTGATGTTTTGTTAATTTTCCATTTCATTTTTTCAATTATAATTATGTCAATAAATTTGAGTCGATGACGTGATGTGTCGGTCTTATGAATCCCAGTCCGCTCCTACAAGTTTTTTTAAGTCAACAGGACCGAATGTCCTGTGGACTTTGAAGACTTTTGGGAATGTCTGGTTCGTCAAATCTTCATTAAACTTTTTCAGAGTATTTTTTTCTAATGATATATTGGCAAAGTTCAAAAATAGTTCCAGCTTGTTAAAGACATGCCGATGGTGATACCTTGCAAACTCTCTAGTCACATGTAAAGCTCACCTGAGCACAACATTCTTATGGTGAATTTTTGTGATCAACTTTTGTCCGTCTTTCGTCGTCCGTTGTTCATCATCAACATTTGCCTTTTGAACATCAGAGGACGGCATTAATTGGCAAATCTTCATAAGACTCGGTCCGAACATTTTGTCCTAATGACATCTCGGCCACGCTTCAAATCTAGTCATGAGAGGTAAAAACTAGGTTCCATGAAAGAACAATCTTGTGAACACTCCAGAGGACACATTAATTGCCCAGTTTTTTTATAAACTCTTTGTCAAAACATGTGTTCAAAATATATACCTGATGCATTTAAAACTGGGTTTTGTGTGGTTTAAACAAATAGTTTGTAAGGTAACATTTAAAAAAAGCTTGCGAACACTCTAAAGACCACATTTATTATTTATTATCTAATGAAACTTAGTAACATAAATATCATTAAAATCTCAGCCAGATTGCATTCTTCCTAAAATCTCGAGAAGAGTATCAGACATATTCAGTCTAGCAACCATATTTCCCAGACCAATACAATATAATTGTACATGTAATCGCTTAAACATGTTCGTGGTCTATCACAGCAAACATACTTTTTTTGTATTAAAAATTATACACATATTTGATACAAATAAATACAAACTGACAATATGCATAGTATTGTTAAAAACAAATCATTCGTTTGTAAAAATCACATTACTCACAGGTATTGTCCAATCTTCATAAAACTTTGTAATAACATTTTTTCCAATTATATCAGTGGAGATCAAAACTGGTCACTTTGGATGTTAAACTAGATCACTAGGTAAAGTTAAACAATAGGTTTGTGAACATAATTGTAGATCATATTTATTGCACACTTTTCATGACAGTTGATAAGAACATTTGTCCCTATAATATCTCAGACTACATCAAAACTGGGTCATGTAGGGTGCAAAACTAAGTCACTAGGTCAAATTAAATAAATATCTTATAAAAACTCTAGAGGCCACACTGATTGTATAATCCTAGTGAAACTTAGGAGAGTATTTGTTCCAATTATATCACTGCTTATTTGAAAACATTTGAAGTCATAACATTTGTCCAAATGATATCAGGGCTCAAAACTAGGTTACTAGGTCATAATAAAAGAAAGCCTGTGAACACTGTAGAAATAATATGTGTTTCCTCAATCTTCTTGAAACTTAATTTCTAAACATTTATTTGAGTGATTTCTCCGCAAAATAAGATATTATTAAAGTCAATTAATTAACATGTCTTCAATGAGGCGGGACAGTTTTCCTTATGTTGCCATAGTAAAATCATTTTTTCTTTCAAGAAGTCACATTTGTGACCCACTTGTAATTAAACTTGCTCAAAACATTGAATGGGTGTGCTGATATGATATCTTTTCTGAATACAAAAATGATTGTGTTTTAATATCATCGACCAGGAAGTGCTCATGGCGAGTATTGTAATCACCCTTTGTCTGTCGTTCAGTGTAGTGCGTTGTGCAGTGTTAGGTGTCCGTTTTTCATCGTCAACTTTTAGCTTGTTACCATTCTAGATGCAACATTTGTTATGAATTATCGATGGAACTTGGCCAGAATGTTTATCTAGGCAATATTAAGGCCAAGTATGAATCCGGTTCACGTGAATACACAACTCGGTCATCAGGTCAAATATAAGACAAACAATGTTACCACTCATTAGGCAACAATTATGACTTTATCTTGATAAAACTGGTCTGAAGGTTTATCTTGAAAATAAGGCCTAGTCTGAAAGTGGTCACCGGGTCAAACTTTAAACAAAATTCTTACCACTCTAATGGCAACATTAATTACTCAAGCTTAATTAAACTTGGTAAGAATTTTTATCTTGACCATATCTAGGCCAAGTTTGAACCTCGGGCAGGTTCGTCAAAAAACAAGGTCACCAGGAAAAAAATGTGAAACAAAACTTGTAACCCCTCTAGATGCTACATTAATGACTAATCTAAATGAAATTTTATCAACTCATTTATGTTGACAATTCCAAGTCCAAGTTTGAATTTGGGTCAAGTGGGTTTAAAAAAAAGATCATCAATTGAAGTGTTCCACAATGTCCAGGAACTTAGGTGAGCTCGTAAGGGCCATAATGGCCCTCTTGTACATAATTTGTGTTCATGATATGTTTGTCTTTAATTCTAATATGACATGAGGCCTGCATTCTTTATACACAAAAGTCAAGTGTGGGCTATTATGTAACTAATTAAGAAATTGTTCCATAAATGATGTTCCTGTTTACATGCGGGATCAAGATGAGTATACTTTAGAAAAATCACTTTACATTTGTCCCCTGCCTTAAATCAGACTTTAACAATATTTTTTTTTTCACTTGTTTAAAGTTTCTGGAGTTTCATTTTTTATCAATATGCTTGTGGTAAGTACGATAAAGCTGTCGATATAGTTGATTGTATGTGTGTATGTGCTAGTCCATTGTTTATTTTTACTGTGTTTAACAATAAGTATGATATCACACCAATCTAAATCTTTTTATACATGAAGCTATTGCCATTTTATGCAAGAAAGAGATGAGTTAAGCGGAATAAAGTTCTCATATATAAACTTTAAAAAAGAAGAATATTATAGTAAAAGAGTCATATCAACGGCTTATGAAAAAAAAATCATTTTTGCTTAGATTATAATTTTATAAATTATGGGAACATGCATTGGTCTTATATGTGCCTACATTTTGTTCAAAATTAAGTAATTATGCCCCTTTAAATTTGTATTAAAATTTAAATAATATACGGGTACCGTAACTGTTGGCTAGTGTCCAGTTTATTACTATCATACCACTTACTGTCTCCCGTCTGGTTGTGTTTTTCAGACTGTGTTTACAAGTGATACCATTACCTAAGGCTGCCAAAAAGGAGTCAACTAACTTCAAGACCTTGTCTGTAAGAACGAAACGAACTCTTTCACAAATGAAACAGTTTCAGACATTCCAGGAGAGCAAAATGAGGTCTCTAAAGGGTTTATACAATGAATATGAGAAAGATATTGTGGAGGGCATGCGTCTAAATATTACATCCTTTTTACTCAAATGTGAAAACAGCACAGAGAATAAAACACACGAAAATGTTGAATACAAAGTCCATAGAATGCGTGAGAAAATCACGTCTTTTTTAGCAGATTTTGAGAAAAGCACGGTTAAGGAAAATAAAAGAGAGCTAACACTGATGCTAGCTCCTCTCATTAGTGTGAGAAACAGCTGCATCAGGCTTCACAATGAATTGTTACAACTCCATGTAGCCATACAGAAAGTAATGGGTAGGCGGAAACTGTCTTTAATAGTCAATATAAAATGCATGGAAAAAATACAACAAGCTGAAACATCTTTGAAAGGGTTGCATTCAATGTGCTAAGCTTATTTCGGCTATTTAATTATGATCACTTCTGAGAGTTCCTTGAATTTGCATATTTCCAGAAATTTGCATACACATTGAAAATGTCCGAAACTAATAATTTAAATGGTATATAAAGAGGGTCTTGGGGATAGGAAGAAGAACGAGAGGACGGGGGGGGGAGGATGGATGCTTTTAATATATGTTGTTGAAAACTTGTGTTTAATGGTTAACTCTAATAAACTTGTAATTACTTATCATAATAGTGTAACTTTTAGTGTATTTCTTTAATAAGAGTGTTAAGAGTGATTGTGAAATAAAATTAGGAAGAAGATATTCGACTCAGTTTGGATTTAATCATTGTTTCCAATTTCAACGTGGACTGGTGGCAGCAAAATTTCCGCTGAGAAGTTGCCCAAACTTATCTATTTTGTTTTGGGCCATTCGCCAAATGACCGTTGGGAGAAAATGGTTACACTGGTGAGCAGCGGCGTGATTTCTGTGAAAAAATGCTTTTACGGATGTACGGACTTTAACACGTAAAACTTCCAGGATTTCTATAAACACAAAATGATTGAAATGACTTAAAGATTAAAAGGAATAAGCAAAATCAACCATGATTGGGACAAATAGTTTCCAGTGAGATATATTTATTGCAACCATCAAGAGACAACAGGATGAAAGTGAGCTGTTGAAAGCAACGCTCAGGGGACTGTTTTATTGCCCGTGGAAATATGGCAATTGTACGATGTTTGACTGTGAAAATAGTCGTTGTTTCAATTTGTGAAAATGCTGTTATTGTGGGACAGAGTGATTTTTTACGCGCAGGGTCACCTTATAGATGTTTAGTGGAACCTGTGACAGTTTCAGACTGACTTCACATCGGAATTACCACAGAAAGTTTAAGCTTGATTGATGAAAATATTTTTCGTGTATATAACTATACGTAAATATATAGGAAGAATAGAAGAAATAGATGCTGATGTGCCTTGTGGAAATTATGAGACGATTTTAATTTGAAGGGAAATTCGCACTTTAACTGTGACAGTTTAAACAGAATTCCTTGTGATCCAATCAGAGTGTGATCGTTACAGCACTGACACAGCACTGGAAAATGTGCCTGTTTATGGCTACAGTGTTTGTGTGAATCATTATAAAAATGGTCGGAATTTGTTAAAGTAAATGTGATAACCTGTACACTGGAAACACTAATCTTTCCGGGCAAAGTTTGCATGCTTTGATTTCACTTTTTCTCTTTTTTGAAATCATGATGTTTTCAGTTGCATGATGTGTGGGAAATTGTGAAGAATGGATTTAACAGGTTCACCTGCAAAATGCGTCGTCTCAGGATGCGAGACATGAACACGGAAAAAAGGCAAGAAGTATCTCCGAAAGGGGTGTGAGAGGGGACGAAACTTGAACTACGACCTGGAATATCATTTTCCATGAATGATAATGACATAACTGTCAATTCTAGTGACCAGCTCAAGCCCTCGCTTCTTGTTAATCATTCTCCGAAGGTAATTGCAAAGTTGAAACGGAATGACCCAGACGTGGATTGTATCATCCGCGGGATGGAGGCAGGCCTTAAACCATCCAGGGATGCACTTGCTGGTGAGTCACCTGCTGTTCGCAATTTATGGCTGAACTGGGATATCCTCCACTTGAAGTATAATGTTCTTTTTTAGAAGATATCCGTGTAAGGACATGCTTGTTTTACCTGGATTATCAAGGAAGGATGTTTTAAAATCGTGTTATAATTTTAATTTGTCAAGCATCTACGTTCACAGAATGTGCCTCAAGTGAAAGAAGGATGATTTTAAAATGTTAATATATCAAGCATCTACGTTCAAAGAATGTGCCTCAATTAAAGGAAAATTCTGAATTTATTAAGTGTCATCAAAGTGTTGATTCTAAATCTGTAAAAAGTGTTAATCATATTTTCAGTTCCTGGCTTTGCGTGTCCGGATAACAGTGTACTTCTTATTCCTGAATTTATGTTTGTTACCATCAACGGATCTACCCGTCCCTACAATCTGAATCATGTGTGTGTTAAAGTGTCTGCATTTGTGTATTTTCTTGCGGATTACTGTGTACTTCAAATCCTGGAAGTATGTGCCTTACCATCAACGGATTTACCTGTTCTTGCCATCTGTGAGGTTTCTTGTGTTAAAGTGTCTGTATTAGTGTATTTTTTGCGAATTACAGTGTATTTCAAACTCTGGAATTATGTGCCTTACCATCAACGGATTTACCTGTTCTTACCATATGTGAGATTTATTGTGTTAAAGTGTCTGCATTTGTGTATCTTCTTATAACTTGTGGATTATATGATGTACTACAACTTCCTGGTCGTGTGTGGTGCGACAAAATGGCTTGGTTGTGCGTGGTGGGAGGACGTTTATGGCCTGGTCGTGCCTGGTGCGAGGACGACAACATGGCTTGGTCGTGCGTGGCGCGATGACGTTTATGGCTTTGTCGTGCGTGGCGCGAGGACCACAAGATGGCTTGGTCGTGCGTTTGGGTCGGAGGCTGGATGCTGAGACCAAGACTTTTGTGAGACAAAGCTGTTGTGTGACTGGGAACTTTAGATAACTTTATTGACGCTGTGGGTTGTGCTTGTTGGATTTCACTATGAGTGACTAAGAAAAACAAAACAAAAACTAACAATTACAGATGGATATGAACTGTGTAATATTAAATGACACTGCATTTTGGAAAATTCACTTGTACATGGTGAATCTTTATGGATTTTTACTTTGTGCGACAGTGTATATAATCATTTTGGACTGTTTTCTAATATGTGCCTCTCGTTATTTTAAAATTGCTTTGCTTTAGGTGAAGTACATGTATACTAAGTATGTCTTAATGATAATATATTCTACTTAATTATACAATGACAATCATATCATTTATTGCTATTTAATATTTATTAATTATGCCCCTTTTCGAAGAAGAGGGGGTATATTGTTTTGCACATGGCGGGAGGTCGGTCGGTCCGTCGGTCCGTCCGTCCACCAGATGGTTTCCGCATGATAACTCAACAACGCTTAAGCCTAGAATCATAAAACTTCATAGGTACATTGATCATGACTGGCAGATGACCCCTATTGATTTTGAGGTCACTAGGTCAAAGGTCAAGGTCACAGTGACTAGAAATAGTAAAATGGTTTCCAGATGATGACTCAAGACCGCTTACGCCTAGGATCATGAAACTTCATATGTACATTGATCATGATTCGCAGATGACCCCTATTGATTTTCAGGTCACTAGGTCAAAGGCCAAGGTCACAGTGACTCGAAATAGAAAAATGGTTTCCGGATGATTACTCAAGAATGCTTACGCCTAGGATCATGAAACTTCATAGGTACATTGATCATGACTGGCAGATGACCCCTTTAGATTTTCAGGTCACTAAGTCAAAGGTCAAGGTCACAGTGACCTGAAGCAGTAAAATGGTTGACAGGAAATAGGAAAATG